>JAIPRL010001060.1:57398-78750 GCA_025469235.1 Pemphigus obesinymphae
AAGATGGCTCGGGCATGTATTAAGGAGGGATGAGACTGAGGCAGTAAGATTAGTAAGGGAAATGCATGTTGTTGGTAAAAGGGGGAGGGGAAGACCGAAAAAGAGATGGGGGGATGTAATGGCGAGTAATATGAGGAAGGTGGGAGTAAGTGAAGAAGATGCGGGAGATAGAGTTAAGTGGAAGTATAGGACCAGGGTGGCCGACCCCAAATAGTTGGGAGAGAAGGCGAAGGAGAAGAAGAAGACTTATTATTTTATTAATATAGAACTATAGACTGTATACACATATAGAATAATTATAGTAAGTCTATTCACAGAACATGAAATTATTTAAAAACATAAGCACAAAGCAGCTATTATATATTATTATTGTATATTGTATCATAAATATGTGTACATTATTTTTAATCTTTAAAATTGGTAACACTTCCCAAGAGGCGTTATAAAGACTTCAAGTTTATATGCTAACCCCGCCTTTATCTTACTCTATGAGTTAAAATAATAAGAACCATCATTTATATAAATTATAATAAACTAATAAAAACTAAAAATATATTATTAGCATCCTTACTGAATCTCTAAACACTGAGCTTGAATTGGAGTTGAGCTAACTTCTGTTATGTATACCTTATTTGGAGAATTAGGTGGTGTCAATTCTTTATAAGAAGATACTACTTTACCTCGTTTAGGTGGTAATGCTGGAGGATCAGATTCACTGAAATGAAGAAATATTTATTAAAATTCAAAAAATAACTTAGGAATTTTAATTATATATTTACTTGGCAAAATAATATTGTTGACATGAATTTTCAACACTGTAACTTTGAATTTCGCTCTGATATTTTTGAGGTGAATGCCAATTACTTTGGTGTAGCATTGTGTAAGTATGAACGGAGTGACGCAGAAATTCTGTAGTATTTCCATGTGTACAATTACCAAACATCTCCATGTACGCCATTACTACAAAAATTTTAATTTAATGTTTAATTATCCATTCTATATATTTTAATCAAGTATGCAATTCTAAATTCACACTAAACTATTTTCATATTAAATTTAACATACTTATTTTTTCTAACTAAATTAAAACTAACATGCACAAAAAATTGGTATTTTAGAATATCTTACCAGAATAGGCCACTGAATGAAACACTAAAGACAAATAAATTAATAACTAATGAATTGTTTAATTATAAAAAACTTAATAGTTTACATTAGGTATTACAAGAAAAAAAAATATGTTCTGTCAAATTAGACAAAAAAAGGTTAAGTTTGGAATTAATTTTTCAAAAACTGAATTTTGATACACATTTTAAGGGGATTTGAATAGGCAATTTTTATAAAAATTAAAATCCAACATTTAAGAGGATGTTATACCAAAGATTTTCAGTGGTAAAAACATTTTTACGCAAAACGAATGAAATGGTGTTTAAAAATAATTTGAGAGTTAAAACACAAAATTGATAGAAAACCACATTCTGGAGATAATTTCATTGATTGGTTTGTTTAAAAAATTAATGATGAATTATATCAAGGTATATAATCAACCGATAACAGGCTGATAGGTTTTAGGTCCATTGTTTGAAACGGATAGTGTGAATTGCTTGATAAATAACTGTTTCTTAATTATATCCCATTAGTTTTCATTTCCATCGAAGAAACGGATTATATGAAAGAGGCCTAAAGGTTTCTTCAGAATTACAAATTTAATTTTAAGTGGTCTTTATTAATCATCATGCATTTTAATTTACTATCAATTATAAAAACCGATACTGTGAACTGAACTCGGGAAATAGATATCATTGGCGTTATATATTATTCACTTTTATTACTACCAACCGGCTTTTCATTCAATATTATACATAATAATTAAATAATGTATACATTACGTATATTGAACTAGAACATTTTATGTATTTAAAATAATATCTAGGTATTATATACAATACCGGATTAATCAGCCAGTAAAATATATAATCAATAATCAGTCTAAAATATTTTAATATACAGAAAATTATTTAATCTATTTTTTTTTTGGGGGGGGGGGGGAGTGTTCTGGCCTTTAAGACCATCTTGTACAATAAATATTTCTCCACCCCTCTCTGTCTTCCGCTACTTCCCTCTAATTTGCTCCTGGATCCACTGTTCCAACATCTTTCTTCACGCAATCTTCCCATCTAAAGCGCGGTCTGCCTAGCGGTCTTTTTCCTATCGGTTCCTCCTCAATTACTGTCTTTATCATTGTGTCCCTTTTTCTCCAGACGTGTCCAGCTCACATTAACCTTCTCCTTGCGGCTTTCCTTGATATGCATGGTTTTTGGAACAGGTTTTGGAGCTCCTCATCGGTTTGTATTCTCCATTCTCCAGTTTTTAGGTCAAGATATGGTCCATAGATTGGTCTTAGAACTTTTCTTTCAAAAGTGTCCAATCTTACTTCCTCTGCCTTTCTTAGTGCCCATGTTTCTGAGCCATACAGGATGATCGGCTGTATTAATGTCATATACATTTTAATTTAATTTTTAAATTTAAAGATATCACTCTAGATTTTAGCAGAATTCCCGCTCCAAAATAGCATTTGTTTGTTAATTGTAATCTTCTTCATATCTCCACCTTTAGCTCATTGTCTTGTGTTAACGCTTAGGTATTTAAATTGTGGTACTCTGTAGAAAATGTGCCCTCCCACTTCCACATTCTCTCCTCGTTGATACATTCTATCTCTTCTGCTAAGTTTCATATATTCCGTCTTTTCGTCATTTATTATGAGACCGACCTTACTCGCAGCATCCATTAGTTCCTTACAATGTTTCTTCATTATCTCAATGTTGTCTCCTATGATGGCAATATCATCTGCATATGCCAGAAAGCCTATCTTTGACTGACCTAATGTTATGCCTTCTGATATGTTCATATCTCTAACTATCTTTTCTAGTACTAGGTTAAAAAGAATCGAAGAGAGTGCGTCCCCTTGTCTCAAACCAGTAGTTACTTTAAACGATTGAGATTTAGAACTTGAAATTTAAATTTTTATCTCAGAATTTTCCATGCTGGCTTTAATAAAGATTGATTAGTTTTTTTGGAAAATTAAACTCCTTTAAGATATTGAATCATAGTCAAATCATCAATATTTAGTAATTATATACTAGACCGAATAAAAGTACCAAGTAAATAGCATTGGTAACAATAGCAATAAATTGTAAAGACAGACATTAGTAAAACACACTGTTCAAGTGTGATAGATTTCCCATTTTCTATTTTCCTAATACTAATAACTTTGTTAATGTATCAATAGGATGGGTAAATAGACACAACTGGAATATAAGGTGTCTAAACTTATGTTTAGAAACTTAAAAGTAAGAACAAATATAACAAAGAAAAAGCAATATTTAATCAATAAATATAATAATAAATTTACCCAAAAGTAAAAAGGATAGGCTATAATATTAGTGACAATATTATTATTGCAATGTACATACATTTTTAATCTTTAATAATTATTTTAGGCTTAAGAAAATTTGTTTTTTTTTTTTTTTTTATTTTTATTAAGATCCCACTAACAAAAATATATTGAATTTAAGAAAAAAGGTTCGTGTAGATTGGTGCAAAAAAATGTTGGAAAAGATACAATCATGGCACTTCAAAAGACTATAAGATAGTGACAGGTGACAAAATATGGATTTATGCATATGATCTCGAAAATAAACACCAATCGAGTATATGGGTCTTTCAAGATGAGCCAAATCCAACAAGTTGTTTGCACTCTTCAAAGCAAATGGTCACCTATTTCTTCAACATAACTGGACATGTGGTGATCACACACAACTGTGTGATTAGAACATAGAACGGTCAATTATGAATGGTACACAATCATTTGCTTGCCAGAAGTCTATGGAAAAATAAGGAAAAAAAAACCGTCAAAGACAATCATTCTCCATTACGATAATGCGAGCTCTCATAAATCGGCACAAACCACTGCATGTTGCTAGCCAAAACATCTAATTTATAGGTCATCTATCATATACAGCCTGGATTTGGTACCCAATGACTTCTTTTTACTCCCACACATCAAAAATAAATTGCGTGATCAACGTTTTCAATGTTTGAAAATGCAGTTGATGTATTTAAAATGCATGTTTTGGAGGTATCTCAATCGGAGTAGAAAAAGTGCTTCAAAAATTGGTTCAAAAGCATGCAGAAGTATATTGATCTTCATGGAGAATATTTTGAAAATCAATAGAGCCATTTTTAATGATTAATATTATATTGTATTTTTTTGTCGTGAAACTTAAACTGCAACCTACGTATATACTTGATATAGATATTAAGATCATGAACAGTTAGCAGATAATTTAGTATTCGTTTTGTATTGACTAGCTCCTGATTGCTCCTGTTAATGCAGTTTATATACAAAAATGGGATCAGTTGACTATGGAAAGTGGCATGGTGGAGGAATTGAGAACTTAAAAAGTAGTAGTTGGCCTACCTGGTCATGATCTTAGCATGTATTGAGTATAATAAAAATAATTATAGGTAGGTAAATAACATATTGAGTCTACTATATATTTATTATAAATCTTAAAATAAAATAATGTATTTTTAATATGACTCACTATGTTTCTTTTTCAATGGTAAAGGTGGTGGATTTGATGGATCGGCTGTAGGATTATCAAGTGATGCAGTGTGTGTTAAAGCTTGAATACTGCAGTGACTATTATTTCTATGGAAGTTATATTGCGTTGCCATTTCATCCATAGATAAATTATCATAAGTTGATCTTAGCCTTTGTCTAACTATTCGTTTTTTTTCAGGTACCGGTGGCGGAATCTAAGGAAATTATAATTTACAATTATTTAAATACATAATTAAATTAATTATATTTTAAGCTAGATTTAAAAATATAATACATCATCATTTGATGTTGAACAATTGATTTCATTTGCCACTACAGTTCTATTAGTAATTTGATGTATAGTCGTGGATTTGGAATGAGTCCAAACTTGATTAGATGCCTGATGAATAAATGCAGTTTTCTTTTCTATCATTGCTAATAAACAGAAAACACTTTTCTTTAGACATGCGAGATTGTGAGTATAATATTCAAATATTCAAATTGAAAATCGGATTTTATTTACAGTTTTAATTAATTATTTTAGAGGTATTCAATAACTGTTATTTGAAGTTTTACGTTTTTATAACCATGATTCATTTTGGAACCATTTAATCTATAATTATAGCATATACGATTTGAAATAAATAATAGTATAGGGACTTAATTATAAAATTCAATTTTTAATATAAAAATAAAGGTTTATTTAAAACGAGAAATAAAATGTTATAACAAATCTAAATAAAATATATATATATATATATATATATATTTTTTTTTTTGAAAACGAGTAGGTACTTGTACAGTTATATAATTTATGTATTTAAGTTTAATGAAACACTTACTATGTTGAGGTGGATACTCAGAAAATGGAGATATTCGCTTTTCATTACCTTGGTCCACTGAGGCAGAACTGGAAGAACAGTTACAATAACCACATACATGATTGACATCATCTTTAAATCAAATACAAAATTAATATTATTATTTAATAAATTAATAAATTACCTAGTATATTATTATTAACTTACTAGTTAAAAAAGAATTATCATCATTACACATGACAATGTTAACTTCATCATCATTCAATATTGAGTCCAGTGAACCAATTGATGAGGATCTATCAGAAAGGCTTAATGGTTCCAAAGATAAATTGCATAGGTTATGCTTAGTACTATTATGTCCAGTACGACGTTTTGGTGGCAAAGGGGGAGGAGAATTATTTTGGTCAGTCTTTTTCAACCATGTTCTAAATATAAATTATTTATATTAATAAGAACAAGTGAAAACATTTTTGTTATATATTATAATTATTAATTTTACCGATCAGGTAAAGGAGGTTTTGAAGGAGGGGTACTATCAACTGTATCAAAGGAATGATTACTGGTTTGTTCTAATATTTCTCTTTCCCTTGGTGTTAATGGTATATCTGGTAGAGATACTCTTTGTTTCAGTTCATCTGGTAATTTCAACGAGTCTTCATCTTTGTACATAGTTTTAAGAACACTATGGCTAAGTTTGTCATTAGTTAATGATACCAAATTCTATTATTTAACCAAAACATTAGTTATACAATTATAATATATAAATATGCTATTAATAACATAATACTCTTAATAATAAAAATGTATATACCTGAATAGCTAGCTCAACCAAATGCAGTATGTCTGATACATTATCTGTATCGATTGCTTTCTCTCCATATATGAGGACATCATCACATAGCTTAATAAGCTGTGCTACACTTTGGTATACTTGGTTTAAAGCAGACACAACCAGCGAACTTTCCTCATTGATATCAAATGATTTAAATACTCCACAAATTGTAGTCACAGTTTCTAAAACTACTGTACCATTTCCTGGTAACATTTCTAATTTATTTTTTGTTACTACATCAAGGAAATGTTTTAAAGCTATCTGAACCTAAAAATTTTTATTACATATATTAGGTATTAATGTTTAATTATTATTTAGTGTTTTATAAAAGATAAAAATTTGACAAAATTAAAATTTACTTGTCTAACATGAAAGTCAATGTCATTAAGGGAACGCTTAGGGCTACTTCCTGATGATGCATGTCTTTGCTTGGGCAAACCATTTTTTGGTGAACCACTTCTGGAACTGATAGCACTATGACTAGGTGATCGCATTGCTGATGAAATAATATCCAATAAGTCTTCTTTGAATGAACGAGCTCGTCTTGCAAATTTATTACCACCACCAATGTTACTATTCCATTTTTTGTACTTTTCATCTGGGACAACTCCTTAAAGGAAATACATAATAAAATATTATTTAAATAAATTAAACACGCGTAACATAAGTTGATACACTTGTTATTAATTGTAAACCAGTGAAGCAATAATACACAGATAAATAATCTAAAAATAGAGCGTCAAAAATAAACGAGTGGGGGTTTGAACTGTGAGCCAGCAGTTATGCCTACATTGAACATTCTACAGAATAACATATAAACGCGTAATGAAATGACTATATTATATCATGGTACATTGGGCACGTAAATGGAATTGTTAAAATAATACTTTGTACCGTTGTAATATTATAGCTATTTGATTATTACGTCACGTTCGCAATGGCAACAATGATCAAGGTTATTTTTACTTAGATGTCCATACTCGGTCATAAGTTGTAGTTTAGTACCTATATTATTCAGTATAACTTGGAACAGTCCAGGTACTGGATCTACTATGTACAATTACATAATTTATGAAGTTTGAACGAGTATTATTTATAACAAAATTATTATAAAAATGATTTTTCCAAAATATTTTAATCAAAATTATTATAGGTCATTTAAAATATTTATTCTATTTTCTAATTAATTTCTAAAATGTCAACGAAAATCAAAATTGACGGATTAAAAGGCAAGTATTTTTGTTTAAAAAAACGTATTGTTTCATCATCTGGTACCTACCTATATAATATAATTACATTTAAAACCACGGGGCTATTTATCTATTGTAATTGAAACACGTAAAAACATGGACTATAAAAGTCTGGATTTTAAATATTTAAAAAACGGGTTTTAGCAGATATCATTTTATCAAACTATATTATGATGGTTCTTACTTCTTAGAGGAAAATAGGTTATTTTATAAGAGTTGACGCATGATGGTGATACACCTCGGTAACAAAAATTATATATATATATACTTATATAATAAATATTATAAATTATAAGAATAATATTAATATTATACCTTTACAAATTTAAACCACTACAAAAATGTAATTATGAATAACTAACGGATAAGTTAATCACGAATAAAAATGTAATCATGACTAACGAATAAATTAATCACGAATAACAAAATATAATCATAAGTTATGAATGAATCATCAATTAATGAATTATCTAAATAAAAATGTATGTGAATAATGGAAAACTTTGACCGTGAGCGTAAATGTTCGTGTTTGGTACTTAGGAGGTTAATATGCTACACTAGGTACGTACCTACTATTAGGCAGGGTAAAATTTTTCGTCATACAAATGATTAATATTAATTTTTACCACTATTAACATATCTACGCGTCAACTCTTACATAATAATCTAATTTTCCTCAAAAAGTAATCACATAGTTTTATTTTGAAAAAGGATGTCAGCATGCTGATTTTTAATGAGTATATATATATATAGAGTATATATAGACAACTCTATAAATATTTCAAGAAAATTAAATTTAATGATTTTAATGTTTGTATACCTACGTTTTAAAATTGATCAAATATGTAATATAAAAAAAATTTCCTTTGGTCTATATATAGTATAACTCTCTCAATACTTTATTTACAAGTTACAATAAATGATTTGTAATTATTTTAATAGAGGAAATAGCTTTAACTATAGTTTTTCGAAGAATTTTAATAGTCTAATATTCATGTTATAAATATTCAATTTTTTCATTTAATATAATATAATAGATAATAATGAATTGAATCTGATGTAAAAACCAGTTTTTAAAAGATTTTGTAAAATTAAGTTCAGATCATTACTACGAAATATAAAATTTAAAAAAACTTCTTTGATCATGGATGACAGTTCAAACGAAATCGTACGTCAATTAAAGTGGGAGTCTGAAAATAAAATACATAAATTATGTTGAAAATTTCAAAAATTAGCCCCTAGATTAACTAGAGTAACCCCCGAAATGTTCAATAAATTTCTACTGTCCAATCCATGATATAAAAATAGTTAATGAAGAGCGATTAAAAAAACACGGTACAATAAATGTTTTCACTCATCGAATATCTACGAACGCCGATTAACAATGAATTCGTTTAGTTTATCGTTATCCGATCGATCATATCCGAAGGTGACCGAAGACGAATTCAAAGGCATAGTATATTAGGACGTTACATTAATATATTAAAAATGCTCAAGGGTGTACCCGGTTTTAAATGTTAACTTAGATTGGTAGCAAATCATTTTTTTTTTTTGACTGTTAAAAATAATGTTATTATAATTTGTAGTAATTTAAGAAATACATTTTAGATTCTGAGCGTAGCAAGGAATTTTTTAATTTTACCACAAATAACATTCCTGTTTTTTACTATGTACTTATGTATAATGATTAATGGTGTACCTATATTGCATTTATTTATTGGATAGAACTGATAGAAGGAAATCGAGTTTGAGTTTTAGGACAGAAAATTCGTTCTAGTTTTATAGTTTTATTCATACTTTATATAGGAAGGTTATACAATTTTGAAATTTGATTTGTTGAAGTGGATATTCTTACGCGATTGCGGAGTGCGGACTCGGTTAACCTTTAAAGTGTATTATATGTATTTACAAGCACATGCATGCATGCATACATACATACATACATACATAGTTTACAGCTAAACACCTATTTTTATTATAAAGAAATAAAATACAAATTTAATATAAAAAAAAAGCCGGTCAGTACCTAGTTATAGTACCTATGGGGTTGACTCGTAATTGGGTAGAATGATATACTGGTGGTGGATATATTGAATTTGAAACAATGTTTTTTGATAAATCATTTCTTTCAATAAAACAATTCTGATTGAAGCTTCGGTGTAGAAAACATGAGTAACTATTACTATTAGAATTTATATGGCTAATAAAAAATACAACGTCAATATGTAATATGTATACATATTATTACATAGTGCTATAATAAATTTTAAGTTCCTGGTATTTTCATTTTTCACTTTATAACAATTTTCTGTATTTCTTGGTAGTTATTAATATTTGTATGTCACCTATATAGTCGGTAACCATGACTAGTTTATTTGTTTTTTTCTAATTTATAACTTTTCGTGATATTTCTCTGATGGTAGTTTTTCGATGCGCTTTTGAAAATGACTTGGAAAATCAAAAAATGACCTTTAAACGTCCAAAAAAGTATATACATACATCAAAAAGCCGGTCAGTAAGAACGGTACCTAGGGTCGATCCGAAGAAATATTTATGGGGGACATCGACAAAAAAATGTGGACAAGAAATATTTTCTTAAAAACGTAAATAAACAAAGAAATACTTCTTTCAAAACATAAATAGGTAAGGTAAAAAAAAAGAAAATTATTTTTCTGATTTTGCTGACTGATTTTTAGAACTAGGTGTGAGACACCCCTCCTCGTGAAGGCCATGAGAGTACCTACTATAATAACTACAATAAATTACAATATATTACTGGTTATTATAATAACCCGTGTTTTTTTTTTACGAGAAAACTATAAATTGTTCGGGCATTTAGACAGCAAAATTAGAAAAAAGTTGATAACTTTTTTTTTGCTTATTTGCACGTTTTGAAGAAGTATTTCGGAATTGGCAAACTATATAGATTATCGACAAAAAAAAGTTGATGACTTCATTATTGATGATTATTATTATATTGATGACTTATTATTAACTTATTACTGAAAAGTAATAGAATACTGTAAAATTTAAATACAAATGACACTTTTTAGATTCTGAGCGAAACAAGGAATGTATTGGTTTTACGATGATGTATATTTTATTTTTATGTCTGTACCCAAAAATTTTATAAGAACTGCTCCGATCATTACAATAGCACTATTTTCTGGTAGCGAATTTCATCTAGTTAAATACTTTAAATAGGTCATTTTTTTGATAAACGCATATGAAAAAACGGTCAAAAAGTTAGCATAAAATCGGTAAACACGATTTTGGTCAAATTCTTTATAACTCCGAAAATATTGATGCTAGTGGCATGAAAATTTTTACCACAAACGTATATGGTACGTAAAATATTAATACAAAAAAATTTGTACTAATTTTTAGGCTATAGCAAATTTGAGACAAACAATTTATAATAGTCTTAATTTTAGTTTTTAAGACCTGAAAATTTAATACAGTATTTTGAATACGCCATTCTAACTACACACAAAAAAATTTTAAAATCGGTAGGTCCAATATTTTTTAATAGTCATTAAATTTTTTCTGAAAATAGGTATTATTTTGGTACCTATGAAATGTGTTTGAATTTCGGGGGAAATAATAGATATATAAAATTGAAATTTTCTCCAAAAACGTATGTAAGTATAAAGATAAACTATTTTTTGAAAATTTTTACCATTTTTAATTTTGAGTCATTTATTCATAATATGTATAACTTTCTACTTTACAGAAAAATTCGATTTTTGAAATTTTTTTTTTAAATATGTATTTTTTGATCAAAAAAATAATGATGAAGTCAGAATTTAGTGGTCGGACTTGGTTTTAAAGTTATATAAAATTTAAATTTAACGATTTTATCATATTCGTTTAAGAGGTATATTTTTTGTTTTACAACAGAGGTCTACATAGTGTAGTGGGAGCTGACGGTGTTGTCATGTGCGGGGTCCTCGGTTCAAATCCCTTTACATCCAAATAATTTTCAACTTGTTTTGTTCATTATATTATATAATATTATCATATACCTATATATATGTATATTAGTATAATCGGCAGTAATTGTCAAGTATATCCACCGAAGCTTTGGTCAGAATCGTTTTTTTTAGAAAGAAATAATTTATCATATATCCACCACCAGTATCTTATCCAACAAACAAAGTGTTTTGCCCCCTACTAACCAGCTTTTTTAAAATTAGGATCAAAAAATACAAAAAAGTGGCAGATTACTACAATAAATAGTCAATATATAAAAAATTTAATTAAATAAATGGCAAATTGAATGAGTTTATCTTTAAAATTAATGAACATAAATAATAAAAGGTTACCTATTTGTTTTTAAACTGGTAAGTCAGCAATTTTAACAGACTAATAGGGGGAAAAAACAGCTTTTTCAGTCAGCAATTTAAGAGGATGTTAGTGTAAACAATTTTCAATGAAAAACTCTTGTTAGCATTTTTCATAACAACTTAAAAAAAAAATTGTAGAAAGATAAACCAAAAATAAATTACAGATAAAAAAATTACCTAGTGCCTTACGTAGGCTTTTTTCAATATTTCATTTTTTTAAAGAGATATTTGTTTAAAAAATTCAAAAAAGTTAGTTTTAATAACTTCTAAAATGTGTTTGAATGCATATATTACAAAAAAATATTGTTTTTAATCATTTATTTTTTGTTTCATTTTTCTACAATGTTTTTGAGTTGCTGTAAACGAGAAATGCAAAAGTAATATTTTCAATAAAATTTTATAAATTCATAAAAATATCCCCAATAAAAAATTACATAGTAATAGAACCAATTATTATTCATTTTTAAAATGCATAAAAACTGCATTTTCATTTTTTTTTAAATTTTTAGAAATTGCCTATATAGAACCCCTTAAAATATGCTGCGCTGACATCTTCTTAAGACAAACATCCCTCTTCCTCAATATTTTATTTTAAGATTGTGCCTGACACTATGTTTTAAAACTAATATTAATACTATTATTCACTATGTATAGATGAATAAAATAAAATTATTAATAAACCTATAAGTATAGTATCTTAATTTTTAATACCTATGTGTTGTATAACATATCAATAATAAACATGCAATAAGATTTTAATAAATTAAATATTTGTACAATGTACCTATAGATTTTTGAGTATAATTTATAATATATTATTAAACACATGATTAAGATACAAATACAAAAAGAAAACATTACTTAAATTGAAATTGAAAAAACCAGGAAAGCACTTTGCACGTCGAGTAGGATATAGTGACAGGAAGTTAGTTTAGTTTCTCTTTCCGTCTGTCCTCGAACAGTATAATGTATTATTATTATTTTTAATTTAAAAATAATGATAAATCATTGTATTCAATAAATACAATTCTGAGCAATGTAATTTTTTTTTTTTTGGAATTAAAGTTAAGTAAAAATTTAACTTAAAAAAAAAAACAACTATAGAATTAATTTGTTTGTAAATTTTTTAATCAAAAAAGCTTTTTTTTAAATATAATATATAACGTAATGCTCATGCTTGGCTTCATCAAGGATTAATTTCTATCATGACTGGATAAATTGTAATCATATTATATTTTATTATTTTTGGCATTGAATAAAAATTGATACCCACTTGTCTCCTTCCCCTCCCCCCTCAAATAAAAATAGGTAGATACACTGTATAAGTATTTTGTTATTTTCTTTGCATTTATACAAAATTGCATATACATTCTTATACACCGTATAAAAGGTATTTTTCCTCGAGCTTAAGAAAACTACTAGAAAATAACACGTATGATCAGACACGCACCTCAAACAGAGGACGTGGAAGATCTACTGTGTAGGCTCTATTTGGATATTACTCAACTAGGCCACTATTTAACAAAATGAATTCATCAGCATGATCCAATGCATTATGGCCACCAAAGAAATGGAGGAAAGACAATGACAAGTGGAGGAGAAGGTTATGAAGAAATGGATAGTGAACGTGATAAGAAGCTAAAAGAAATTGTATACCCTAAAAGACATTGTAGAATGGATCAACAGGTAGCTTATTGTATGCTGAAACGGTATATATTATAATAAATAATGGCAGCCTCCTTTGAATCATCACTGAGTATTGGCCCTCTACCAAAGTAATGCCTAGGGACAGTTTTTCGGGAGAAGAGAAGATTCAAAAAAAAAAAAAAAAACAATTAAAAAATGACCTCTTTAAAGTACTAATTAGAACCAATTTGCTATTGTTAACATACAAACACCAAAACTCCTATACGATTCCTTCTAGTCAAAAAGTTCCATACAGAAAAAAAAATAAACATCAATTATTCAATCAAAAAATAATCAATCTACACTCATTCAGAATCTAAAATAAAAGAATAGCACTAAATCAGTAGGTAATTAATAGATTGATTAGTAGATATTAATTTCACTTTGTTTATTTTAGTACCAAATTGAATTATGCCATTATTACACATTTTAAAATAATAATAAATCATCAAATACAAACATTTTTCAAATTTCAAGTTCATATTTAAGTACTGATCTTTGAAATAATATATCGTTTGACATGGTTTAGATCAGAATAAGTAACCATTGATTACAGTTTTAGTCTTGAAATTAAAATGTTCATCAATTAAATTAAATCTAAAAATAACTATTAACCTATATGGCTATATTATTCCAGTATAGCCTATATTATAATATATATAATATAATAATATATAATAATAATTTATTATTTCACTAAATCATTAAATAGACTTACTGGCGCTATAAATGTTTGAATAATTTAAATTTTTATTTAAATCAAATTGTTCAAGAAAAACATTTTTTTTTTTTTTATTAAAAACTCAATAGTCTTTTTAATACTACCTACAGACAAACAAAGGTTAAAATAAGCAGGGGCCAAAGGGGCATTTTGTTGCCCTAAAGTTTACTCAATCAGCCAAATTAACATATTAAATATTTTGAGTAAGATAAATCAACTCAATATAAATGTACAATGTACATTATACATATAAGGTGGTGGCTAGCACTTGTTCAGCTTAAATCTACTATTAAATATAAACTCAATAGGGGCAGGAAAAACAACATTGAAACTAATTAGACATACAGCACACTTAAAAAAAATGAACCTAAAAACCTAAACATTTAATAGTATAATAGGGCAAATTTACATAATATTGAATAAAATATGCTGCATAAATTAATAAAATACATGATAAAATCAAAAAGTGAATAGGTATTTAAAAAAACAATTTCACGTACAAATATATTATTATTATTTAAATTATTAAAAATAATAGGTACCTAATACATTTATATACAATTGTAGGTCAATAGGTACCTTTATACCTAATAAATAGGTGTTTTTACTTAATTTAGTATTAATAGTGACTAAATAAAATGTTCTGAAATAATTTCTAAAGAATGTAGTATTTCATATTCACCATTATAAATAGTAAAATGAAATTATTTTTAAATTGTTAGGTATTAATAATTTGTTATAAGAGGTAAAAATGAGGTTTAGATTTTTCTTTTTATTTGGTTATTTTTTCATTGACTAATAGAAACACTTCAATGATTACTTTTGGAGTACCTATCAAATAATAGTATAGAGAAAGTATATACCTACTTGAAATTAATTAAATCCATAAAAACAATTGGGGTTTTTACTTAATTAGGTAGATTTGTTAATTATAACTTTAAAAATGGAAACTAAGCTAAATTAATTATAACTATTTGAATAGGATAACTATTAACAATTATTTATTGAAAATATATTTATTCAAACATTTGATGAATAAATAATTGTAAATGTTGTGTTCGTTAAAAGGTTTGTCCAATTTGAATTTATGTAAACAGAAGAAAATGCAATCAACAACAATCTACTCGTACAATGTTTTTTAAACATACTAATACTTACTACACGGTTCAGTTTCATCATCTTTATCAGAGTCATGTTTATTCGTCGAAGACATGTTGTTATAAACCAATCATACGACGAAACAAACCAAAACTGAATGCAATGCATTTGCATTGTTGATCATGTCTGTCGTTTAAATGCAACATGATCAATCGAGTAGCTGTTGATCATTTAAAGTTTGATAAATTTAAATAAAATATAACAAAGAAAACTAGTTATAATATAACTAATTAACAATATAATATGTAGTTAGACTAGGTAAAAATACTATACTAACCATAGCTGATTATGATTAAACGCTGGATATTGACCGTTTCTTTGACTTAGTTTAATATAAAAATTACATCGTTCCATAGTACCTTTAAGTAGATGTTCATTTTAATTAATAATTTAAATTTAATAGTTCCTAAATATTAACTCCTTAACATTATTCTAAACATTTATAGATGAAAATTTGTGAAATTGGTTGGCGTTTAAAAACTTTTTTATCACATTATTATCACAAATATTTATACGTGTTTATACCACGGTAACATAAAAAGTTTACGGTATATTTATAAGATTGTGTTTATCAAATTTACTATTAGATATTTTTGTTTATTATTAAAAATGAAGACTTGAAAATTAACAGAATTTTATTGAATAGGTATTAATTATTTTAATTGTTATTGTCAAATATAAATATATTTATATTTGCATTGGTTTTTAACTATTTTTTTTGAGATAAATTATTTAAATTTTATTCGATTTTTCTAACAAATTTTTAATTTATTATAATTTAGTTAAAATTAAAATAATTGATGCCGAACATTCTAATAAAATATCAGGTAACGAATCATTTTATTTCATTATTATTATTTATATTTTAAATAATGAATTGGGTATAATAATTTAATCTGATACCTACATATTATAGTATTATATACCTAACTATACATTTTTAACAACGTAATTAGATAATAATTGGTAGCACTTACAATATATTCTTTGATAAATTGTTAATACAGTTCAACAGTAAACAATCTTAATGTTATGTAAAATGCTTTTAATGTAATTATAGGATAGAGTGCTATTCCTATTATTATAGTATTGCTTTTCTGGAGTTTGTAAAATCTACCTACTTAACTATAACATGCCACCATAAAGTAATTTTTTAGTTGGAGTATAAATTCATTTTACTGTGTGATTTTTTTTTCGCTATTTCATAGTGTTTTTTACGCGGATATCAAATCTGTTAGGTATTTATGATTATGAATATGTCATTACGTTATCTAGACATATTTACTGCTATCGGTAGTTTTTGAGTATTTAACATAAAATCATTAAAGTTGATAAACTTTAAAGTCTTGTAACTCAAAAACTAATAAATTCTGCAATTCATTGATCGTTTGTCGCTCGCCGCGCCGCGCCCCCCACGATGCCTTGCGCAACGATAATACTGTAGGTTTAAATAATTGTAAATTTTGAACTATAAATGTCAACGGATTTCTAATTACAGATTTGATATTAGCATAAAAAAATACCATAAAAAGGCAAAAAAAAAAAATCGAAAAAAAAGGCCCGGTAAAGTGAATTTGTTCCTTAGTTGCGATCAATCATCAATAATTACATTTTCACATTTGTGTTTTCACTATGATTTATGGTACCTATATTTGACAATGATTACTTTATTTGTAGGTAATAATTTAGTGCTTAACTGTCTGCTAATCAGGAATAAAAATAAAATATTGAAATATTATAGGTATCATAATATTATTCGACCTAAAATTTCTCTATAGGTATATACCTAATATAGGTATTAGACAAATATCATACATGGTATTATAATGATATCAAATATATTTTTATAGGTACTTTAAATAGCTGGGTAATAAGTTATTCAGAGTATTGAAAATGTAAAAACAACAAACACAAACAATGTATAATATGTATTTACATTTTTAATCTGTATTTTTTTAGTATATAAATGTATTAGATATCTAGTGAGATATCTAAGTATATGAAATAAAACATTTTTTAAATTATCTTATCTTATTACTTATACTTATCTTAGTTACCTATCTTATTTTTCTAAAAGCAATATATCTATCAGTTTGACATTTAATTTTACATGTGTATCCATTTTTTGGCACATTTGAAAATGTAATTTGTCGATTTTTGAAAAATACATCTGAAAAAAACTATCGAAAAATGACAAAAAATAAGGGTTAAAATAATGGTTATTTTCTCATAAATCCGAAAATATTGTTTTTTAAACACTTGAAAGTTTCACAGTAAAGTATGTATTTTGAGTAAAATAACTACATTTTGCATAGCTCTAGCTTTTTTTAATAGAAATGATAACGAAAAGTAGTAGGTATACAAGACAATTATATTGTTAGTTATACATGTAGTCTTTACAAAATTATAGTAAAATAAGTATTATAAATTACAATATCAGGGTATTCTAGAGCAATTAATATTAAACAAAAGTAACAGAATTAATAAAATAAATAGAATATTAGTAACATTATTTATTAATATAGTTAAATTATACATAATATTCTACCATTACAGATGCATATACAATTAGTTATATATTATGTTCACACACAAAATTCATTCCCATAAACAACGATATTACAATTTATTCTGTATTCGTTCTATACACAGCACAAAATCTGAAACACAGAAATACATAAATAATCTCTTTATATAAAACGCTAACTCCGAATAGGTTTTTCGTGGAAGAGAAAACCTTACACTTTTTATTTAATTCCGCTGACCGTTTTCCGTACCAGCCCCCGCGGGGGCATTTTCTTTTCAGTTTTTATCACCGTCGTGCTTTGAATTAACAATTTTTACTGTTTTCCTTTCGTCCGTAGGTTAGGTTAGGTTAGGTTAGACTTGAAGTTTAGGTACACAAGTATACGGTTTATGTTCATTCTATATATCGTATGGAAGAAAACCGTCCGTTTCTTATCGTTAGAGCGTTTTTCGCGCCGTCGTCTTGTCACCCTGAACTCCCAAAATCGGCGTTTGCTACTTTTTTCCGACGTTTCTAGATTCTGTGGTGGTGGGATTCGATTTGCCCGGACGTTTTAACCCCCCGACTGAAAATTTCTTTGTCTACGAACG
This sequence comes from Pemphigus obesinymphae, assembly GCA_025469235.1. NCBI lineage: Eukaryota > Metazoa > Arthropoda > Insecta > Hemiptera > Aphididae > Pemphigus > Pemphigus obesinymphae. The sequence goes on from JAIPRL010001060.1 coordinate 75,936, forward strand.
TCACTGTACGACCGAGACGTTCATTCCGAATATGTGTAGGTATCTATATTATGAGTCGAAATACAGTACTGTCCGCTATCTGAATAGTTTAAATATGACAAATTTTGACCATCTTATATAAGGCATATATATCGTCTGGGCGTCGATTATTAAACAAACTTTTGATATGGGTCTACGGGTTTGAATTCCACTAAGCTGATTTGATTTTTTTTTTCTCAATCTCGTGGAGATAACGACTGTTAATGTTAACTGTTTTATGAGGGGGGTAAACCGCTGATGGAATTAGGTGTACAAAATTTGAGGAATTACTCGGAATTACGTGGAATTACACGGAATTACACGGAATTACGTGGAATTACACGGAATTACGTGGAATTACTCGGAATTACCTAGAATTACACGGAAGTACATGGAAGTCCGAGGAATTATATAACATTATTTTTTTTTTAAGATTCTGAATGTGACAAAAAAATAAGAATACATTGGTTTTATAATGTGATTTTTTATTTTCTTATTATGTAAGCACTTTTTACCCTATTTTTTATAGGTGTTATATAATAATAGAATTTACCTTTCATAAAATGCATGTATGGTCATTATATAAATAAATATATCATATATTATTATTACGTTTTTCTCTTGAAGTAAAAATAAATAAATAAAAAATAGACGAGATGAAGATCAAGGGAGTTTTTAGAAAGAAAAATAATGGCTATTACCAGGGACGGGAGAATGAAAAAACATTGATTTCTGAGTGAAATAGGATAGAAAATAAATATAAAAGAATATCCGAGAATAATAATATGTTTTCGTGATTAACTATTACCCGAGCTTTTACCAAATTAAACCCCGTTTATGGAGAAATATATAGGTACGGTAACACTTAGGTATTTGTTGTTATTACTTATTTCTATTGTTTTAATTATAGTAATTACTATACCGGTGTTTAAAAATTTATAATTTTCGTCTTAACGTCTTTACTATACGCATACTGTTTTAATTGTTATGACATAATAAAAAAGTTAAAATTTAATGTTGTGTATGCTGAGATTAGTTTTTTTTACGCTATATAATTTTTATACCTATATAATTATATAAATATTAATATTTATACCTACATTTAATGTATCTACTAATATATGTACCTATAGTACGAGTCGTATCTACTATATTATAACAGGTATATAACCGTTCAAATGCTCGCGCCCGTACATTTGTCGTCTACATTATCGTATTAACTTGTTTACGTGATTTTAATTTTCTCGAATTTTCTCGAACTTCGTGTTCCTATATTAGCAATGACCATTCGAGAAACTTCCTGAAGGTTCTTCCGTCTATATAAGCCGCACCACCTTAAATCTGGTCATTCAGATGAAATTTTATACGCGCGCCGTTCAAGTTACAGACAGTGTACAGACATTTTTTTATTTTCGATGTGCTGTTAACGAACATTGCCAACAAGATTTTGATTTCTATTTTGACTTTTTATTTGTTCATTTATTATAAGGTACCTACGTAAGTACTCTTAAAACATTTTTTATATTATTTTTAATTTTATAAAATCATTTTATTTAATAACTATACTGCATTACATTAAGTCATACGCTATATTATGTAGTTATAAACTATGTTGTTCATAAGTAGTATAAATCAGAAATAAAATAATTAATGAATTTTAGATTCTGAGCGGAGCGAGGAAGCTTGTGGTTTTACAATGATATTTATTTTTTATTTTTTCTTTGATTTTGTAAACACTTTTTCGACCAGAAAGAGTGCACCTATTTTTACGAACGGCAACTTTTCTTTTAGCAAATTGGAACGATATGGTACTTTAAAGAGGTCATTTTTCGATTTTCTCAATAGTTTTTTAACGCGACGTGAAAAACTGACGAAAAATTACGAAAAACCGCTAAAAACGGGATTTTGTCAATATCGCCTATAGTTATTTCTTCATAATTTCGTAAATAATCATTCTATTGACCTGAAATTTTCAAAAAATTTTATCTGGCCTATACAACTACAAAAAAATGTTCAAAGTTGTAATTTTTATTTTGGCCTCTATAGATATTTTTAGAATTTGAGGTAATTAATCATAAAAGGGTTAATTTTGATTTTTTTGACTTGAAAATTTAATACAATGTCAGAATTATTTTTCTTAAAGGACCATACAATACAAAAAGTGTATTTTTTTTTATTACGTATTATTATTAATACAATTGTGTATAAAAATAAAATTAAAAAAATAATTGTCTACGACGATTCGTTTTTGAGTTAAAGCGTTTTAAAAATCACTCGTGACGTCATAAGATCATACACGACGGCGGCGGCGTATGGCTTTTACACGGGAATCATCGACGCGGCTTAAGTTATTTATATATATTTTTTGTTATATTTGATAAAAATGAAAAATGAATTCAATTTTCATAAGTCCGTGTATTTTGCTAAATTTTGGTGTAAGTTTTATCGTATAAAAATAAATATAACACATAAAAATAAATATTAAATAGAAAAAATATTTATGTTATAAGATCATACACGGGGTTGCACTCAATAGCCGCTGCTATTCATAATACGATGAGCAGCTTATTGCGTATTCGTTGGTTTATTTAAATTTTCTACAAATGTATAATTTGGGATTATAATAATAGTAACAATATTTAATTATAGTATTAAAACCTATGGGTTTATTTAAGTTTTACATTATCAATCATCGATACTTTGTATTTCTTTTAATGTAGGTACTAATTACACGGTTAATTTGGTAAAAATTTAGATTTTATTACGATACTTAATTCTTCATAGAAGTTTACTTTTA
>JAIPRL010001060.1:78850-99263 GCA_025469235.1 Pemphigus obesinymphae
CTTTGTAATTATCTAATAACATATTAATAATGTATTATAGTCTATTGTACCCTATCTATACACATGTACCTCATAACTTTAACTATGTATTATGTAAAATTGCCGATTGGCGTTTAATAAAATAATAATAATAATAATATTAAAAATTTTTTTTACTCATTTAATTTTTTCCACATTTTGGTATGAAATGTGTTTGAATTTTGTGAAAATAATGGATCTATAAACTTCAAATTTTCACCAAATACATATATTAATTCATTATGAAAGCAAAAAAATTTTTTCTAAATTGTAAGCTTTTTTTCTATTATATACCCATTACTTATTGGAAATGCGTCGATTTAAAATATTTTTGAGTAACTGAGTATTGTATTATAGATATGCATACTAAACTTTTACTAAAAGGTAATTTGTATTGTGTACAAATAACTATTTTCGCAGTGTACCGCTTGAAATATGTTTTTATAATAAAGGGCCTTTGCAAAAATATTTCGCTTTCGCTTTCTATTGGTCGTGCGATAAAAAGTTTTGAATAAAAATTGTAGAGGAGAAAATACTTTACATAAAAATGTATTATTTATGTACTAGTTATTACTATTAGTTACTATCGTTATCGCGGTACACGGCTAATATGTCAGCCTTTGAAAGAAATTTAATAATACATTTTTAACACATTTTATGTGGTTTTTTCGATAGGTACATCATCAAGATATCCATACATTTTACGTAAATGTATAAATAAAATTTATTTCAAAATTTAGGAGCCTTTAGAGACTTTTCCAATTATGGTGTTGCGCTGTGTATGTATACCTATAGTACGACGAATAGAAAGCGAAATATTTACGAAAAGGCCATTTTTTATAAAAAATGGATATTTGGCAAGTCGTATACTGCGAGAACGGTCACTAGTATACACGAAAAATGCATATTACCTTTTTGGCAGATAATTATCTCCTCTACAAATTTCATATAAAACAAAATAAAAAGTTATATATTTTCGAAAAGGCTATTTTCGTGATTTTTGACCTCAAATAACCTTTGAAGCCTAAGTGATATCGATAGGGACTTTTTATATGTTATTTATAATGATATTATTAAGGTGTATGCAAAAATCAGCTTGCTCCTAATTTTTCCGTACTGAAAACCTAATTTGTCTGGGCTATTATATATGTTGAATAATTATTAAACTATAATTAATCTAATATTATATACCAAGGGTGGCAAATCTTTTTTGGATCAAGTGTCCAATTTTTCCATTTTTTTCCAAAAATTATTCTATTTTCTAATGATAAAAATAAAGTTACAGATATATAATATAAGTATATACTAAGTTTACGATTTTCTATATTACGTATAAATATATTTATTTTTACTTCATGAACTTTTATTAAACTAAACATTAAATCTAAGCTTTTTTCAGTACCTTGTAATTTTAAGTTTAGTTCATTTAGATGTAAACAAAAATTAGTAAAAAACATTAAATTACAAAGCCAATTTAAATCAGTCAATTCCATGTAATTAATTTGATTGTCACTCAAAAATAATCGAATTTCGTGTAAGCATTCTACAAATCGTTCCAATAGATGACTTCTAGTACCTAAGCCAGCGAACATTATTGTACATTACTAATCCTTATGCATAAAATTTACTTCTTCTAACAAAACTGTCTTTTGTTTAATGCACGGGCATTAATGAAGTTTACAATTTTTGTTACAAGTTTTAAAATATTTACATAGTGCATTAATCCATCTTTAGCACATAACGCTCCCTGCAGATGAATAATACAATGAAAATAAATTAAGGGGTTTCTTTTCTTTTCTATTTTTCGCGTGCCATTAAAATTTGGCCAGCTTGCCACCTTTAGCACGTGTGCCATAGGTTCCAGCAACCCCTGTTATATACTGATATTATGGTATTATTTTGTAATTCTGTGTATTAAACTGATATTCACAAATTGTTTATTAAAACTAAAGTTAGACTAATTTATGTTTTAGGAATGATGGACGTGATAGCCGAACCCAAAGATAAATTATTCGGGGTAAGTTATTTAAATCAATAATAAATAATACGTATTAAAATATCTAATTCATAAAATTATTATTATTTATTAATACATAATATTATGTATTATATATACACTGTCTAGATACTTGGGCATTCGTGTAGATAATGCGTACATGGACCAACCGTGTAAACATTTCTCACCTGGTCGTTTAGTTAGCATGCGGCTGGACTTGAAAATATATTCCAATTTTTACATTTTTAATATTTCAGATTTTGAGCGTAGCGAGGGAGCTAGTGGTTTTACAATGATGTTTATTTTATTTTTTTCTCTGTTAACAAATTTACTACCAGAAAGAGTACTCTGATCTTTACAAGCTACATGGTTTCCTGTAGCAAATTTAATCTAGTTGGTACTTTAAAGAGGTAATTTTTTAATTAAGGAAAAACTACAAAAAAATGAGGTAAAAAGGCAAATATACGATTTCGTCAAATCGAGATTTTTCATTTCTTCGTAATTTCGAAAATAATGACTTGAAAATCTTGAAATTTACATTGAATATTTAATTTAGTAATATATTTACGTTAATTAAGTTTTTTTTAAAAATTTTTGAAATTTTGGGCTATTTATAGACATTTTAGATTTTGAGGTTTCTAAGTCCTAAAAAGAGTAATTTTGTGTTTTAAGGCCTGACAATTTTATACAGCTATATAAATATACGTTACTCTAACTAAATTCAAATTAACTCAAATAAACTCAAATCTCGAGAATCCGTAGTCACTATTTTTTTATTGTCATTTAAAATTTTCCGACAAAATGATCAATTTTGAGGTATTCAAGTCCAAATAGTTGGTAAAATGAGATTTTAAGACCTGAAAAAATTTAATGTAATAGTCTTGCATTCATTTAACTAAATTTAAAAAAATTGATGGAAAAAAATATTTTAGATTCTGAGCGTAGTGAGGAGCTAGTGGTTTTACAATTATGTTTATTTTTTTCGAGCATGTCCCATAGTAACTATGTCAATGAAATTGCATCTTTTTTATATCTTTTTTTTTATAAACAGATGGGAACCAAATTTGCTTTCGTAGTTTTATGCTATATGATAATATTAATATTAAGAGTTACGTATACTACACCGAAGCTACGCTCAATATCGTTTTATTGAATGCATTGATTTATCATTGCTTTCAAATGCAATACATCCACTAAAAGTATCCTGCCCAATAGCGAAGTGCACCTTTTTATATTTGATTTGATTTTTCTATGCTTGTATACAGATAAACTATATTACATCGTAACTGATATATTTTTATAATTATTGTTGAGTATTAATAAACCGAATAAAATATGTTAATAAATTTAATAAAACAGAAATACTTACAACTTTTTAAAATAATATTAATCGAAAAAATACAATATTACCTTGCTTAAATATTGAAAATTAAAAGAACAACCTTCTATCTATACGACAAAAAATAATAATAGGTAATAATAGTAAATTATTATTATTATTATTTATAATAATTTATTGTCATTAAAAAAAAAAGAAGGATTTTGAGTGAAGTTCGGTGTAAGTGTGTAACATTATTTTCCAATTTAAAACAATTTTCCAACATTTACGGAAGGCAGTTTTCCTTTACGCACAAGAAAACTACTGATATACTTGACATTTTAAATATCTTATAATAAATATCTTATCAGAAAGATTTTTACCCAAATAATTCTATTCGACTCCATCTACATTCTACACTCTATTCAGTTTAATTTTATACCAGGCGGTGGACAAAAATTGGTTCATGTTCGCGCATTCACGCTTGCATTTATATCCACCACGAATAGCCCAGTCAAATTTGATGAAAAATCGGCATCAGTACGGAAAAATTAGGGGCAAGCTAAATTTTTACATACATCTAAATAACATCATTATGAATAACGTGTAAAAAGTCCCCATCGATACCTCTTAAGTTTCAAAGGTTATTCGAGGTCAAAGGTCACAAAATGGCCTTTTTGTAAATATCTTGCTTTTTATTTGTCAAAAATAGTGTACAAAAAAGGTAACATGCATTTTTCATGTACTAGTGACCGTTCTCGCGGTATAAGACTTGCCAAATGGTCATTTTTTTAAAAATGCGATTTTTTTTATAAAAAAAAAAAATAGCCTTTGAGGGAATATTTCGCTTTTAATCGGTCGTACGATATTTAGATATTTATTATGTGTAATGTAATAATTATATATATTGTGTATTTTTTATAGGTCAATATATTAAAAGCCGTGTAATGGTTTAAAATGGTTGTTTGTACATAAAAAATATAGGTACTATTTTATAGAAAATTCTTTCCTCAAACAATTTTTATTCTTGCACTTTTTGTCATACGACCGATAAAAGCGAGATATTCCTTCAAAGGCAATTTTTTTTTATACAAAATCGTATTTTTAAAAAAAAATTACCATTTGGTAAGTCGTATACCATGAGAACGGTCACTGGTACATGAAAAATGCATGTCACCTTTTTTGTAGATATTTATTTCTTCTACCAATTTTATATAAAACTTTTCATTGGATGACAAGCGAGATATTTACGAAAAGGCCATTTTGTAACCTTTGACCTCGAATAACCTTTGAAGCTTAAGAGGTATCGATGGGGACTTTTTACGCGTTATTCATAATGATGTTATTTAAGTGTATGCAAATATTCAGCTTGCCCCTAATTTTTCCGTACTGAAAACCTAACTTGACTGGGCTAGAATTATTTCTCTGAATGCACGACGGCGGTGTCGGAAATCGACGTGTAACAATAGTGCAAGACAACAAAACAGCTATTCGCCCACAGGGGATAATAAGTACCTATCATTCCACAATTAATTTTACATGCGTGTTTTGGTATAAACTTAAACTGAATAGAGTATATCCAAACATTTTATACAACATACATGCATAAAAATAATGTATAATATAATAATATCAAAATGTAAAAATTTTATGAAAAAAAAAAAAAAATTCAAGTCCAGGCTCATACGCACTAAACGACCAGGTTGGTACAGGTTCATACAGTTGGTCCGTGACTCGTGTACTTACGCATTATCTACACGAGCGCCCGGGTATCTAGACTCGGCATATAATAATATTAATATATTACCTATGTATGTACATATTGACCATTAAAATATATATGGGTGCCATTGTTTAATATTTAAATCAATGACACCTATCCAGTAACCAATTTACAAGAAAAGGCTTACGTCTCGTATAGAGCATAGGCTAGCAGAAGCTAAGTAATTATTAAAATATACATAACTGATAATAGTATAATAATATTATGGTAGACACTTTAGGTTATGGGCAAATAGGTAGCTGAATATTGAATAGGTACATATAATAATGATAAAAATAATAAATAATTATAAAAACCTTGAACCTATCTAATGTTTGAATTACATCCATACTGCTGTGCATTTATTTTTTTATAGTTTTTAAATTTTAGATTTTTTTAGATTTGTTACAAATTATAATGTAATTTGTAAATATCATGTAACATATTTTGTTATTTATATAACATGTAAATATCAATGTCGCGATGGAAGGGATGGGCACATGCCTAGGGCCTCGGGTGAATAGTGAATGATTTTTTTTTGTTAAACCGATTTTGCCTACCCGTATCCTATACCTGAGAAGTGAAGTGCTTCCACCATTAATTGTTTCCAAATTAATTTATCATACATATATTAATCTTACATATATAATATTTTATTATTATATATTATAATTTTTAATCTTCTTACAATCTAAATATTTAACACTAAAATAATCAAATAAAGTTTGAATATTTATTTTATAATATCTACCTACTTTAAAATAAGTACTTTACTTTAGCATTAAAAAAAATTATAAAAGTAGATTATTTAAAATGTATTTTATTTGTATAATAGTTAGAAGAGTTCAAGATAGAACCATTGCCTCCATCTATAGGAGATGATATAAAATTTCATTCAGAAGTTAGTGATCTGGATAGTGATTTTATGATGCAATGGAATATTGAATCATGTTTTGGAACTGGTAATATAATTTTGAGCATACTATCTATATTCTTTAAAATAAATGATTTTCAAATAATAGGTATAGATTTGGAAATAAATGACACATCACCTCCATTGTCTCCTTCATCCAGTGATTCAGCACCAAGCGGTGATTCACAATCATCATTTGATTCAAATCAAGTTAGTATCTATTTTGTAATTATTTTTTAAATATTATTTTTCTAAATATTTATTTTGTATTTTTAATTTTTATTTATGTATTAATGTATATTGTTTAAAAAGGTATCATCAAGAATATTTTTACCAAACTCGACGAATCAAAGAAAAATGTATAGTTCTAACATTGTAATAGCTCCAAAACCTATGAATGAAAGTCAAAATATTTCAAAACTGAAAATATTACCAGCTCCAATTAAACCAACATATAAAACATCTAGTTCTTCTAAAATGAATTGTAAACACAATGAAAAATTATTAGATTTGAAATTAGTTATTTTTTGTGTACAATTAACATATTTTATACTATATTTTATTAGTCAATGTTTCTTCAATGCTGACTGATCAAACTAATCAATCAAGAGTTGAAATTTCAAAATCATTTGGTAATAATTTTCATAAAAATATAAACCACATTCATGTTTTAAATTTTAGATTCTGAGCAAATTGAGGAATGTATATGGGTCTTACAATGTTTTTTTTTTATGACATATTTTTGGGTATAAGGAGTCGAGTATGAGTTTTGAAGTAAAGGCCATTTTTTTTTATAGCAAATTTATTCATTTTGTAGTTGGTACTTTGAACTAGTCATTTTTTGATTTATTTAAAGGAAAACTAAATTGTTTTTAGTGGAAAAATAACAAATAAAGTTGTTATGATTACAGATTAATTTTTAAATTATTTGTGTATAATATTAAACCAAACCTTGCTCAGAATTGTACTTTAAATGCAATAATTTCTCTTTTATTTAAAATTTTAAATAATAATAATACACTATCTTGTTTAAGGCTCTAAGGAATGATGGACTAATATCTTTAAAATACTTTAAATTTTTATAATGTAATAAAAATAATAATTATTGTTTAATTTTTTTAAATTTCAACAGCCCCACAAAAGATTATATTAACCCCAGATCAATTTTCAAAAATAACTAAGTTGCACAAACATAAACAAACTGATTTAGTCATATCTGGTGCAAAATCATTAGTAACAAGTACATCAGAAGTAAATAATCGATTAACAATACCTGCAGTTGAAGTTGATTCTACAAAATCTAAATGTGATCCATGTATCACCTTAAAATATGACCAAGTATACAATTTTTTTAAGAATATAAATTATGTGTTTATAAAAGAGTATATATTGTAATATATTAATTGTTGTTATAATTTTTTGTACTAGATAAGTGCAATAAAACGCCATCAACGTATGATAAGAAATCGAGAAGCAGCAAGCTTATCTCGTAAAAAGAAAAAAGAATATGTAACATCTTTAGAGGAAAAAATAATTATACTGCAAAAGGAAAATATGGAACTAAAAATTGTTTGTAAAATTAAATTTTTCAAGTATAATATAAAGGGTAAAGCAGAAAAACATCAAACATTTTATTAGAATTATTGTATGCTATAAAAAAATGTATTGATACCTCAATATAAAAAAATAATCACCTAAAAATAAATGATTTTTGTAAATGTTTTCAACGAAAAATCATATTATCCAAGTAGCTCTGTTTATTGAAAGAATTTTTGAAGGTGAGGTCTAAAATTTTTGATTACATACACTACCGTTGGACAATTTCCAGACAGGGATATACAAGGTTAATATAGTATGTTTTGCTTCGTTCTGAGACAAGTCCTACACATCCGAAATATTACCCTTTATAAATCACAATCCTAACCTAACATCGACTCTCTCTACATCTGTATAACCTAACATAACCAAACCTCCCTCCCACTTCTTCCACATGTCCAATCTATCTTAATATCCTTGCCCGTCTCCCATTCGCTCATCCTAATACCTAATCTCCTTTTCTGCCTATCACTCCCACAGAGTCCGTCCCATCCACTTTAACATAAACTAACTTCTCTACCCTAACATGGTCTAACATCTTCACGTTTTTACTGTATGCCACCCCCCAACCACCCTATAGAGGGTGAATTATAAGAACTAAACTTATTTAAATAGTGCGATAGGGCATGGAGTAAGGGTTCAGATTTACTGCCTCGTCCCATCTGGGATGGACCGGGTCTATGGCATACAGTAAAAGACTGGAGGTGTTTGGGTAAAGAAGTTAGTCTATGTTAGGGTGAATGGGGCCCGGCTCTGCAGAAGAGTGATAGGCAGAAAAAGAGATTAGATTTGGTTAGGTGGTTTGGTTTAGGTGGGTGGGAGAAGGTCAAGGATGTTACGATAGATTAGACATTTGAGAGAAGTGGAGGATGTTAAGTTAAGTTACATTAGGTTAGACAGGTGGGAGGAGTGAATGGAAGTTTGGTTATGTTAGGTTAGACAGTTGTGGGGAGGTGAAGTTGGGTTAGATTAGATAGGTGTGAGGGAAGGGTCAAGGTTAGGTTAGGATTGTGCTCTATATAAGGCAATATTTCAGATGTGTTGCCCTTGTTCCTGAACGAAACAACATACTATACTTACTTGTATATTCCTATCCCAAAACTTTCCGACTGTAGTGTACATCAAGGCTGTATTTAGATTTTATTTTCGGAGGGGGTCCAAAATATATTTTATAATATTTTAGTACATATTGAATATGTTATATGATAATGTTTTGTCCATCATATAGTGATTTTCAATTTAATGAAACTATTTAAAGAAATAAATATTAAAAAATTAAAAAGTCTTCATCTGGAGTTTTCCAACCTGCAGTTTTTAAAATATGTATGGTCTACGAACAAATTGAATCAACGATTGACAAAAATAGGTTTTTTGTCCATGTATATAACTTGTCACAAAGAATCGCCTTAAAAACTAAAAACTATATTTATCTATAGTTAAGTACACATTATTTATTTTTTAAATAAAATTAGTATTACTTATATTTGACAAGTTCAAAAGTTAATGATTAACAAAAAAAAAAAGGTTTTTATTATATTATTTTTGATGATGCTTTTTTAACTGTATCAATGTTTTTCTGCATACCTACCTATAACCATTGTTTCACCTATATGGTTGTTTTGACTAGTTTTACTGTTACATTTAAATCACAGTCTATGTAGGTAAGTATATGTTTTTTAAAGTGGTGTGGTTCATTAACCGATCGGTTATGATTAAAAATATTAATATTGATACTAAAAACCATTAGATTACATAAAAAATTTTGGATAGAGGCCCCTCAAATACGGTGTTGACGTACATCATATTGGTAGGATCGCTGTGACTGATGTCATTGTCTTGTTAGTCGGTGGATTGTGAATTTTAATCTTTTCTCTGAGATATCTTTTGAAGGAAACAATACATTTTAATATAACATTTTGTTCCCATTGAATCTATTATATAGTATTAAAAATAAATAGCATATATATAATTATTTGAATGTTGTACTAATACATTTTTTTAAATAATGGAGTAACTCTGTTATTTTTGTATCAAAATTGTGAGGTGTTTCTGCAGTACTCGATATATACATATTTATAGTTAATAAATATCTAATATTATTTTAATATATGTGTTCTATTTAGCAAAATTCTGTGTTGCAAGAAAGACTCAACATTTTTAACAAATTTTCCTCAATAACAGATAGACCCATAATCAAAAAGGCCAAAAAAGCTACAGCTATATTATCAGTGGTTTTAATGATTTCTTTAAATGTTGCACCTTTAGGGTAATTAATAATATTTTATTTTGAATAAGACCTTTTTATATGTTTCTTTTGTTTTATATATAGTATTTTTAATTCAAGACAAATTGACAACTCCATAATGCAAATTAATCTTGGTGAAAATTTCAAGACAAAAAATATTGAAAACTTAAAGTATCATAGTAGAAATCTATTGTGGGTCAGTGACTTTGAGGATACTAATTCATCATTAAACGCCACTGAACACTTGATGTGTCCAACATTTATAAACATATCTGAATCAAAAAGGTATGCATTATAGATGATAAATAACATGTATTATGTATCTTAAAACATAATATTAATACTAAGGATTCCGAAACTGTCAAATCTTAATGACTTTCTCACTTTTTAAATTTGTTTCACGAAAATGTAATATGTACATTTTTAAATATCTAAATGTATTAACTTAATTGCAGTGGGCTTTGCTAATAAAATTTAAATTGTGGGAATGTAAAATTGATTTTTTGTTTTTGTTTTTGTTTAAGTATCTATGGCTGTAAATAAAATGTTATTTTAATATTTATTAATATTGTTTCATTTTTATTTTATATACCGTGTATATAATAATAAATATAATATATATTTGAAATTATTATTATAATATGCAGGTATATTTAATAATATTTATTAGTCTAGATAGTAATCAAAATACTGAGTGTTAATTATTTTCAGAATTGACAGTGAACTACGAAAATGGATTGAACCAAGAAATTTACAATTGTTAAATGATAATTTGTCTATGGTTTACATTGAACCAAAAATTCTGAATCCTAATATTGAACACTCTAAACATAATGAATACATGGGAATAAATAGGAACAAAGTTAAAAAACAAGAAAAATTGCATAAAAAATATTTTAAGTGAGTATATTTTAAATAAAATAAAATATATAAGAAAATATAATAATACATCTAATATATATATATATATATATATACATACATGTACATGTTATTAAATGTATAGAAAAAGAAAACACATTCCGTCCAACAGTGACTTTATTGAAATATTTGGCCAATTAAAGTTGGACAGCAAAGAAAGTTTGTTTGAATCTATTGAAAGACAAGATGATACATTTTATGTTGTATCATTTTCTGGCGATCATTTGTTATTGCCAGCTAGCCATAATGCTTCTAATACTACCGTTCGACCAAAAATGTCACTGGTTTTTCCAACTCTATCATCAAATGGTAAAAATTAAATTTTTAATCTGATAATAAATATGTCATGTTTTACATTTATCTAATGAATAGGATTAATGGACTTGCATTATAAATTGTATAGGTTCTGATTTTGTCACTATGATCCAAATTGATTGTGCAGTAACTGATACAAAAACATTACACATACGAGATACTCATCTAAGGCATAATAATGATTTTAAAAATAATGGTTCTTCCAACTTAAAACAACACCATGGTATTGATTATTATTTATTATATTACTTTTATTTTATTAAATTAATTTTACGTAATATATTATATATACATAATATACTCTATTGACATTAAGAAATATTCTGGACAGCCTAAACAAACTTTCATCACCTCATATCATATCATAGTGTCCTATGATGTTCTATGATTCGATAGACCATGAAAATATGGAACAAAATAATTTGTATCTATACTCCGGCCGTGTTAAGAGCATAACCCGGAAGTAGACGAAAACTCGTCTGCCACACACGTTTATATTATATAGCATGACCCCGTTTAACACGGTAAACAATACAGTATATGACAATAGTCAATAAACATTGGCACTTTGCATGTAAACGTTACGTTATTTGACTAAGGCGAGGTAAAGGAATGGAATATTTAAATAAATTACTATTATTATTTATATTATAATAAGTATAAAAATATAAAATTAAGATTTAAATAGATATTAAAATAAAAAAAATGAATAGGTCATAATTTAGTTTATAAAATATACAGTATAATAAAATAAATATGTATCCAGATTTTTTTTTAATTGGACTTTTTGTCTTGATTACTGATTCAAATTCAAGATTTTTTGTAAGAGTTACATATTATGTATATATAATTATTTTATTGTGCTCACCTACTTTTCTCTAATTGTATAATTTTTTAATTTTTTGTTTTTTATAGACTTGAGATACATTTTATGTCATAATATTGTTTATATAAAAAGTTAGAATTGTTTACTAAATTGTATCCTTGTTATATTTTAGGTCTTATACTTTTCTTAAATGACAACCTATATTTTGATGTATTAATTTTGAACAAACAGTTAATATTTTAATAACATTTAAAGTTTAGAAGAATGAAGTAGTGCGGGGTACTATAAAATGTATGTCCCGTTCCTTCACACACCTATTAAACTTTAAAAGCTTATAAGAAACTATTGATATAATATTCAATATTTACACATCAAAATGTCCAGAAAATTATTTTGCACTGGAATATAAAGTATAAACCTAAAAAAACAAAAATTTTAAAAAGATGAATATTCACAAAAAAAATTACATGAGCATGATAAAAGAATCATTCTATGATATATGTATATATCAGTGCTTGGAAGGAATTCGTTCTATTGTTTTCATTCAATTTTTAGGAACGTATCAGGAATGAAATTCCTTTTTTGTGTGAAGGTACATATTGGAATTTCATTAATTTTAAGAAGGAACATTAATATTTATTTTCGTTCCTTTTGTTTTTAAAATATAATTTAAAGAATTTTTCAAATTTTTCGAATTTACTATTTAGTGAAAAAGTTTATAAAATTTTTCTTCATAAATTTATTTTATAAATATATAATATAGTATAATAGACATTATTGAATTATTCAATTAAACCTTTAGGTATACGATAATATTAAATAATAGATAATATAGTATAAACAGATATTATTTTGAAAATTAAAATTAAGTTAGTAGTTATCTGTCCTCGAACAGAATAGTCTATTATTATTATTACTTTAGATTTTTATTTTTATCGCATCAATATTATAGTGTTACAGTAAATATTTAAAATAAATTTCAAGTCTCTGACTTGATTATTATCCAATTTATAACAAGTTTTGGTCATTTTTTGTTACGCTTGAGAAAATTACTGAGAAAATCGAAAAATAACATCTTTAAAGAATCAACTAATGTCTAGTTAGTAGAATCTACTGATTTAATAAGTAGATTCAAAAATATTCTTTACTTCAATATACATTATTGTTAAACCAATACATTCCTTGCTTCTCTCAAAATCTAAAACATTTAGATTATCAACTTCCACCACCAATATCCTATCTGGTGCGGAAGTGCTTTCCTGGCATTTTTAATTTAAAAACTAAAAGAAATAACACAAAACAAGGTAGGTACTTAAAAGTGTATGTCTAATTTATATTATAAATAATTTTCTTTTATCCCTACATATTCTTAAAATGGTTGAGGAGCGAAAAATTTTCCTTTTTTAGGAATGAGGAAAGGAACTAGTTCCTATCTTCAAACCTGGAACGAAAAAAAATTAGTTCCTTTTTAACAAAAGAAACATGAACGTAAACTAGTCCTTTTTTGAAAGGAACTTTCCAAGCACTGTTATATACTTTTTTTGTATATAGGAGTATAAATATTTTAAATACTTTTTACAGGGCATAGAAACAACATAGTACACAAGCCATATTTTGTACGACAAAGCCACTCAGGTTCAATGTTTAGCAAAATTAATCATGAAATTCCAAGTTATTAAATTTATGTAAACATGATAATTAATAATTATATAATTATCCATGTGTATTCATATTTAATTATATGTTATTTTATTATATTGTTATTATGTGTAAAAACTAAAAACCCTCCTATGCATGACGAAATAGATAGGTATGTTACCAACAATACAAATTTTAGTCCGATATGCGCTTTCCCATCTATTCTCATATATTAGGTTCTCCGCTTTTCATTCAATTCTGTGGTGATAGCTTGAAAATATATGCTTGATATAATACGTAACCAATGAGAGGCAGAGAACTTAATACATGGTAGAAGTGGGGATACTTCACATGGATGTGTGTATCACAATGTTGCTGACATAGGTACCTATCTATTTTGTTATTTATGCTCATATATGCAAAATTAAATATGATAAAAATTATCACAAATTCCCAAATGTATATATATTTTTTATATCATCAGTTTAAAACAAAAAAATCGTATTTCCATTTTTTTTTTTGTATTTTGATATTATTTGTGATTAAAATTGAGGAAAATACTACATTGTTTAATAAATCATATCTCCAATTTTATAATTTTATTTTTCTTGAAATTGAAAAAGAGAAATTGTTATAACTCCAATTTATGATAAGAATACAAAAAAGTTTTATACATATTCAAAAATCTATTATTTTAATATTTAAAACAACTGTAATTTAAACATTTGTAAGTTTGGGACCATGGTTGGTATATATAAAAAAGTTAAAACACCATAAGAATTCACTTGAAATTTTTGTCAAAAATTAAATAAGCTTCTAACTATTTAAAATTTGAAAAACATTTTAATTTTTTAATTTACTTATTCAAATCTTAAATAAATATCTTAAGAAATCTCAAAATCTTAAATAGGTAGCTGGTGAAATTAGTCAATTTTGGATTTAAAACAATGGCAATGGTTTATGCATACAAATTAGTTTAAAAATTTTTACCTATTAGATTTAAGTGTCAAGAATAGGATTTTATTTTATTCGCAAAAAAAATTAATTCAAATTTGAGGTACCTAATCTTTATAAAAAAAAAATCAAAATTTTAGATATTCAACCTTTGCAATTTAGGCTGACGGTATAATATAATATATGTATGTGTATATTCGTGTGTTCACAGATTTTTAAAACAATAAAATGTTTCTCCAAAAGTAATGATTTTTCACATATGAGATTAGTGTGTACAATGATAATATATTTATCACTTATCAGTTTTAATAATAATAATAAGATGGATTGATCTCCCTCCTTGTAAAATTTCTGGTTATGCCCATATATGTCACTTGGATCATTTCCTCTCAATATATTATGAATGCACTATTTTAAATAATTAAAATAGAACTGTCTATGTAGATAATTTGAAGCACATCAATTTTAATATAAATAAAGAGTTTCTTGTTTAGGTATAAAATATACATGTATCTGAGAATATTTTTCACATATATATTTCATAACTACCTATTCAAAAATCAAATATAATTATTAATAATGAAAACTACATTATATATTATATGTATATAAATTTTGGTTATTTAAGGAATAAAATACATTTACTAACTATACATTTATAAATTTTCGTGGCAGATATAAACACCATATACATATGTAGTTTTTAATTGCACACATGTACCTAGTTTATACATCTATGTAAGTGACAATTTTATTAACTCTTGCAAAAATGTTTTTAATTTTTAGGGATAAATGATTAAAATTAATTCTAATTTACTTGTTATTGAATACATATTAGTAATTTATTAGTATTCTATAATATATATAAATAATATAATATATTATAAAATAAAAATAATTTCATTGATATATTATATTTTCAGTAGAATATGATATTATAGTTAGTAAAAGATATTTGTGATGATTTTCTATTTACTATTTATTTTAATGATAATTTTTCTCTAATGTTTGAATTGATATATTATTATAATACTGTACGTCATAATAATGTTAATAATTTTCGATTTCTATAATTTAGTGTTAAGTCTAATATAATTTTTAATAATTATTTATTAACTATGTAGATATCTATGTTTGAAATGTATTAGTAAATTATAATATCAAAATATTCCTATATCGTGTATAAGACACAATTAAATAAATACCTTAGCAATAATTATAAATTAATTTTATATAGAAGTATCAATGATGATCAAAATAGGATACTCAATGTTTATTTTGAATTTGTATGTTGTATATTTTATGTTTGTACAAATTTAATTACATATTTTTTTCTGTTGTTCCTTTTACAATTTTTTGTGGTATATTAATTTATTTTGGTTGTTATATTATGTGAGATTTAACTTTATTTATTATCATTTATCATTTTTATTTTATATTTTATAAATTAAAAAAAGCGTGGTTTATGTTTTATATATATTTCACATTTTTAAATAAATAAATAAAAAACATTTATACATATTATATTTTTAATGTTTTAGAGTTATCTATAATATTCCAATAGGTTCTAATTATAAAAAAAAAAAGTTGAACATTTATTAATTTTAAATGAATTATTGAGAAAGCTGTAAATGTAGACCGAAATGTTCTTTTAATATAAATTTTTAACAATTTTTTTATAAATTATTGATGTGGTTAAAAAGTTAAAAAAAATTAAAATTTTCTTGGTACGATTCCTCAAACATGTTCTAAAGAATACAATAGTCTTGAAAATTAATATCGGAGTAAGCATCGTGTCGGTCTGATGGAATTAGAAACAGTAGTTTTTGACATAATTTACGGCAGTCACGAGGTCTCTTAAGTAAGTACCAAATACACCTTTTTACTATACTCTATTTTTAATTTATTAATACGATTTTTGAAAATCGGCGTCCAAAATAATTTAGTTTAACTTCTTTCAAACTAGCCGCGGCGGTACAATTTTATTTCTACGTTCTTTTATAGTTACACGGCATTTGAATTGCGTAAATAAATTATTTTTAGTAATGACACAATAATAAAATATGGTACTGATCCTGGTATATTTTTAAATTATTACTTTTAAAATATATTTAAATATTTTTAATTTTTTTGATTTCAAAAGAAAAGGAATTAATGTGTTTTAAGTATAGGGAGTAGAGGTGAGTCGAACTCAAAATTTAGGTGTCGAACCGAATGATGAAGTTTAAAATTAACCGAGGACGTGGATATAAGCAGTGTTGGGTAGTAACTTAACTCAAGTTACAAGTTACTGTAACGCAATTACTTTTTTGAGTAACGCAGTGGTAACTGCATGAGTATAATCGTCGTGTTTATTGAAATCGTAGGTACGAAAATAATATAATATTGAGGCGAGCGGTGGTTATTGTTTTGTACGACTAAGTACAAAGTACGAATCGCTAATGACCGGTAGATATATTTTATATACGGGTATAAGGGAAGTAGGAAAAGTTTTCACGTCCGCGAACTACGATTACAGTCTACAATAATATTGACAGTCGTGTGACAAATCTGAAATCGTCTATAATCTATATTATCGTATATTATAAATTATTTATAGTTGAAATATTAGTTTTAAATATTTGATATCTTTCATACCACCATGGACAATAACGATATTGTGGAACTTCCATGGCCTGCATACAATAAATATTTCAGTATCGAAAAAGATGATATTAAAAATAATTATGTTAAGTGCAAATTATATGTGAAGTCGAAATATATTCAACTGCAAGAAGAAGCAATTCAAATTAAAAAAAACATATTACAGTAAGTACAATTATGAATTTACAAAGAACCTAATGAGTAATGATAATATTTAAAAGTTAATATGAGTATTGGTATTACGTATGTACCTATCTACCTATTTAACTCATTAGGAGGCGTCCATTAATTACATGAGGTGATTTTGGTGATTTTTCGACCTTCCCCCACACCCATGGTGAGATGTCATGAGATTTCTCGATCCCATCCCCCACCCTCCGTCCAAATATCACACGTGATATTTTTCATAATGCGTATTTTTAATGTAAATACGTTAATTATTTAATTTAATCCAGTTCTCTCGCAATTTTACAGTTTATGACCGATAACAAATCATGTAATATTTGCCTAGACCCCCCTCTCCCCCATTTTATCAACTAAAAAGTTAGAATTTTTTTCCATTTCGTACCCTATGGCAGTGGCGTCATTTATAATTATAAAATGTGTTATATAATATCTAGGTACCTACGTATTTGAAAGGATAAAATGTTTATTTTTTATATCATAATATAGACATAATGTTATGGTTCAACAAGATAAAATAATTTAAAAAGTTTTTATCTCGTATTCACGAATTAAGATAGTATCTTTATCAATATGATCCGGATTGCAGCATTGCATAAAAGTTAAATATTAAAATATCAATCTTCTAAAATTTTTATAAAAATACCTATATAATAATTATTAAAGATAATAATAAAAAAAAAAAGAGTTATTCGATCCATGGCGGTTACATTATTATTATTAATATAAATGGTTTTGAACATTTTTGGACTTATTATTATTATTATTATTATTATTAAAAAGAAAATTTTAGTGGACGTTGTTTCTACCCGAAAAAGCAGAAAAACTGTATATAGGTATTTAAAAATAAAACACATCATTGAAAACCAATAGGTATATTCCACGTTCCACTCAGAATCTAAAATAACATATTAAATACAAAAATATTAAGTATAAAAATTTAATTAATAAATTGTTTACACATTGGTTTTTTTAGTTTCTGTTCTGTGATAAACTGATAAGATAGTTTATTTGCTGTAACTACAGAATATTCTGTGCTGTAACTGTACCTACACAAATACAACGCCGCACTAGTGAATTTGTCTAAAGCTGGGTGCATTTAAATGTAATTATTTAAACATTTTCGCGCTAAAATAAATAAGTGTGTTACACTTTTATCAAAACAAAATTAATACACATAAAAATAAATAGTAAAACTTTATTCTTTATTTCCTACTTACATCACTAGACAAGAGCAACGATGAAATAAAAATATTAAAATACATCAATATATGTAGGAAAGTCGTATGGGACATTTGGCATTTTATGTTATATGTTATTTTATTTGTGCATATCAGTCCGAGCCGATCCAAACAAAAAGGAAACGTGCCAGTCCATCAGATGTAGTACTTGGTCATTCAAAAGCAAAAGTGTATGTGTATTAAAGTTTTATTTTTGTGCCGTTCGATCGACGATCGATAGATCGATAGACGATCCAATTAAGATCTCAAATATGAAAAATATTATTAATTTTAACATTTTATGAAAAAAAAAAAAAAGTAACTTCATTTGTAACTTCGTTACTTTTTAAGTAATTTTAAATTACAAATTGTTTTAAGTAACTTGAAAGTAATCCAATTACTTTTATTTAATGTAACTTG
Source organism: Pemphigus obesinymphae (assembly GCA_025469235.1). Taxonomy (NCBI): domain Eukaryota; kingdom Metazoa; phylum Arthropoda; class Insecta; order Hemiptera; family Aphididae; genus Pemphigus; species Pemphigus obesinymphae. Next base: position 97,819 of record JAIPRL010001060.1, read on the forward strand.
TAACTTAATTCAATTACTTTTTAAAAGTAACTTCCCCCAACACTGGATATAAGCAGTGTAAGCGTTGCTTACATTGGAACTTTGAAACAATTTGGCGATTTTAACTTTATACTTGTAGTATTATGTAAATTACATAAATTATTTTATATTATATTCTCATATAATTTTTATGTCCTCTTGACTTTAACGCGTAATAGGTAGTTAATAGGTAGGTAATAGGGTATCTAGTTGTTTTATATGTTTATAGTGTCTACTAATGTTTGCTATTCAGAAAATACCTAATCAAAAAGTTTAGTAGGTAGGCATCTACTTGTGATTATAAATTCGACATACCATCAAGATATGATATTATTATTAAAGAGTAGATCATCGATGGAAGAATTTTTTACGATTTTTACGATTATCTGAATAATCGATTTTTTTTTTTATTAAAATTACGATTATTCAATTAAACAAAAAATATTGATTTATCGAATAAGTTCGATTAATCGATTATTTTCGATTATATGATTAATCGTTGATAATCGAAATGCAACTCGTAATTGATTATCGATTATAAAATTTCATAATCGCCCAGCCTTAAATATAATACTTCTCTTCAAAATATAAAATAAGCAAAAAAAAAAAAAGGTAATAAACTTTTTTCCCATTTTACCGTCCGACTAAGATCCTAATAATTATAGTTTGCCCACTTCAAATTCCGAAAACTTCAATGCTGCATAATTTTTCGACAAAATTCAAAAATACTTCATTCAAAACGTGAATAAATAATAATAAAAAAAAAAAAAATCGACTTTCTACTATTTTCCAACTGAACTTAATTTTACCGACTGCTTTCCGAAGTTGTGGGGGCGGGTGATTAACCCCTCCCTCGGGACTACTCTGATCATTTACACTAATTTCACGTTTCATATTTGAAGGGGTACCTAAAGATATAATATTATGATTTTCTTATTTCTATAGACTTTAAAATGTATTACCTAAATATATATGTATAATACATAGTAATTAATTTATATAAAATTAATAAATTATTATACAAAAATATCAACCACCACTGCGGCATTTCAGTGAGTATTCTTCACCGCCACCGCCACTGTTTCGGTATGTGTGATTGTCAGCGCCATCGCACCAGTATGTGTGTACATACCCTTAAGGTGGTTCGAGTCGGTCAAAAAATATCGTTTTAGACCATTCGCTGTGACAAAATTGAGTGACTTTGGCTGATCCGATTTTAATTCTGTAAAATACTAATATTTTTTGATATATTTTCTAGGTTTTAATCGAGGCGTTTTTCAAAACATGAACATGAAAAACATGTTTTTCGTTTTTTTTTTTTTTTTTTGACACTACTTGTATAATAAGTTTTAAATTTCTTAAAATGTTTATCCTAATAGACTGTCTATATACTCGTAATAAACTATGAAGTATTTTCATATTTTACG
>JAIPRL010001061.1:0-99252 GCA_025469235.1 Pemphigus obesinymphae
CGAGCCAATGGCGTCGAGAAGGAATTTAAGTATAGCACGTTCCAATAGCTTAGCCACCGAGGATAACAGGGTAATTGGTCTGTAGTTGACGGGTAATTTGTGGTCCTTTCCGACTTTCGGGATTGTGATGATGATACCCGTTTTCCAAGCGGACGGGAAATAATTCCGGCGTAGGCAGCCGTTTAGAATGGTGGTTAGGAAAACTATCCCTTTTGGAGGTAGGTTTTTAAGTGCTGTATTTGGAATATTGTCGAGCCCAGGAGCTTTACGGTTCGGAAGTCGTTTTATCATTTGTACTAGAGTGCTGGGCGATATGAACAGGTTGCTGGGGGTGGATGATTGACGAATCAGTTTGACACTGGAGTTAACTTCTGGTAGGTTTGGACCTGGGTTTGGAGAGAATTGAGATTGAAAGACGTCAGCGAATAATTCGGTTTTGTCTTTGGAAGTATAAATCGTGCCAGATGGTCCTGTCAGGGGGTGAGTTGCAGGGGTTTTGTTCAGGAGCTTTTTATTGAGTTTATAGATGGAATTGTCATTGCAAATGAGAGTGGTCATAAATTTATCCCACTCGTCCTGTCTGTGGGTGAGTAGTAGCAGCCTAATGAAGGTTATTTTGCGGTTAAGCTGGCTTTTGATGGCTGGATCACGAGTTCTCTGCCAGATGCGCCGCAGACGATTTTTGGCGGCAATTTCCGACCCGATTTCTGGGGGGAGTTGTAATGGGTTGGGTGACTGTTTTTGGGATGTATTATTGTGGATGGCTGTTTGTATATTTGACATGAATTGCGTTATAGCTTCATCTATTGAATGGGTTGTATTAACAGTTGGGTTCGGATTGGTAAATTTTAATTCTAATTCTGAACGTACCTTTGCCCAGTTTACTCTATGGGTAGAGCGTGGAGGGGAGGTTTTGACTGGGGAGTCGGCTATTTGAAGTAGTATTGGATTGTGGTCTGAGGAGAGGTCGTTAATATTATAGACTTCGGTTATTAATTGTGGTAGTTTTACGAGAGCAATGTCCAAAACGTCTGGCCTGAGATTGTGGTTGTTGGGAAAATAAGTCGGGGTGATCGGAGCGATAATGGTGAGATCATTTTGTAGGACATGCCGATAGAGTGCAATGCCCGCAGAGTTGGAGTGATGACTGTACCAGAGCGGGTGCTTGGCGTTCAAGTCCCCAGCAATGATAAACCAATCACAGCCACTTGAGAGAGCTTGGATGTCGTCAATGACGAGGGGTTGGCTGGGAGATTTGTAGACTGACGTGATGCGTATCTTTTCGTTGCCAAGGGATATTTCAATTGATGTAGATTTCATGGAAGTATTGATAAATATCTGACGATGGACAATGCGACGGTGCGCTAACACTGCCGTGCCTCCATAGGAGGGCATTCGCGGACGGGCTGCGTTGTCTGAGCGATACGTGATGTAATTTGGGATTTTGAGGGTATTTTTTGGATTCAGTTTGGTTTCACCAAGTAGGACGATGTCGATTTTAAGTTTATTAAGTAGAGAATGGAGTTCATTGGTTTTGCCGGTGATGCCGTTGCAATTCCAGTGGAGAATATTAAGGGGGTGAGAGTTAGGCATTATCAGAGAAAAGACCTATGAATGAATTGATGGTTAGTATCATGGCCTCTTTAGGGTTTACAGCGGTGGTGAGAGCCGCCAGCAAATCTTTTAGTAGGGCAAGTACTTTGGTTATGTTAATAGTGTTGTTTTGATTGGTGCTGGGGGATGGTTGGTTTTTTGTGGATACAGCGTTTGCATAGGAACGTTGTGGAGGTTGAGTTGATGTATTAGTCGTAACGGTAGCAGATTCATTTTGAGTTTGGAATTCTTGGTTTCTTTGGGGTGATGGATGGATAGGTTTCTTTGATTGTCCTGTTTAAAAAGTGGCTAGTACGTGCTGGTAGTACGGGCAGCCTCTGAAATTAGCCGTGTGTATGCCCCCGCAGTTAATACAGGATGGGTCTTGCTCCAGGGTTTTGGTGCAGTCCTTAACGTTGTGGTTGCCAGCACACTTAACACATCTAGCCGGGTGGGCACAATTTTGAGAGCCGTGTCCAAACCGCTGGCAGGCGTAGCACTGCGCCGGGCCGGACTTTCTGAAGGATTCTACGCGAACTTTGATATAGAACATGGACGATAGGTTGTAAATTTCGGTGGCTGAGGGATTCTTTGCTAGGATCGCTAGGCAGATCGGAATTGGTTTGTTTGGTGGGCCGAAGCGTTTGATAAGTCTTACCGAAAAACCACGGTTTTCCAGGTCCGATTGGATTTCTTCTTCCGAAATATCGACCGGGACGCCCCTGATTACTACCTTGAGAGATTGGTCTTCAGGTAGGTTAAATGAATGGAAGGAGATGTTTTTTGAGTGCAGAAGGTCTTGAATTAGGCGGTAGTGTTGAGGTGAGTCGGTACGTAGCCAAATGTTACCATCGGCTGCGGCCTTGGCGAAAGTGTTGTCGGGGGTAATATCCGGTATGTCGAATACTGTGGGGGCTATTTGACGCCATTGTGCCGATTGAAGGATGAACGGTTTGACGCGGAGTTTTTTGGCTGGAGCCTGACTATTTAGAGAGTTGACGGAGTTTGAACGAGAACGGTTGGATCCCGTTTCGGAGTTGGGTACTGAAAAGTTGTCATTGCCGCTTTCAGAAGACGACGAAGAGGGAGGCAGAGTACAGTCCATTGGAGACAGAATGGGGTCGGCAGATGGTTTGGGACTTGATTTCTTTCTGGATTTTTTGGTGGTTTGAGGAGGTGGTGAGGGCGGGCGTTTTTGTGCCACTTTTGGAGGAGGCTGAAGGTTTGGGTCGGCACCAGGGCGTGGCACGTTCTTCTTCTTTGTCATGGTTTGGTTTAAAGGGGTGTTGGGGGGAGCCGGGTTCCCGCCGGTGCGGTTCATAAAGGAGTTTGGCCTTTGGCTCGTCGTTGTGGGGGATGGGCGCGGGGAGCAGTGGGATGACCGCGCGAGTCTGCCCGTGGTGGGTCTCGCTACGGCCGCGCGGGGTATACGACCTGTTTCAGACCAGGGGTCTGTGCAGACGGGAGCTAAGTCCCAAACGATGGTCTGGATTTTAGTTGTCTCGGCGGTGTGGTTTGAAATGACGGTTTCCGGTATCACGGCGGTGCGGGTGCGAATTTATTCAGGAACGTTGTAGAGACGAACATCTATCCGGAATGAAACTTGAACGCAGATTAATGATGATGCGATGACTACGAGGGAATTCCCGCTAGATCTTTTTGCTTTTAACGTGACGGCTGCCGTTTTATCCAATCACAGACAAGACAAATAAAATATTAAGGAAGCTACGTTTTCCTGGCAGCACCCAACATCCCATCCATTAGCGAATTCACAAATGCCACCTCCACCAAACTCCAACTCTCGATCACTTCGTCCCCCTTTCCACACATCAAGTCAATCTCAACCCACCCCGGCCTACTCAACGGCCACAAAAGGAACCGTCCTCTCAATTTCTAAAATTCATACACCATAAATTCGCCCCCTCTTCACCTCACAACTCCTTAAACATCCGACCCTCTGGAAGAAGCTCAAGCTTGAGACAGAGTACCCCCCCACAAAGCAAGTCAAGTCATGTCCTGGCAGCACGTGTTTTTTTTTTTTTTTTGCGCACCACAAACCGATCTTAGCTCGTCGGCGTGAGCGTAAAACGTATGACGTAAAAAGTGTTTTCCGACAAAACGTAAGTTGCAGCACGTTGAACTATTCGGTCGAATACTGAAAGTGTGACGAGTGTGCAATGAATCGTATTGGAAAAAAAAAAACAAGAAAATAATCGCACCAAGAAGATAATAGGTATGTCAGTGAAATGTATAACGGGCGAGAAAACGAGGGAATTTTCCATTCGTTAATATTAATAACCACTTCGTTGATGAAGAACGACGATTTAAACGTTTAAAAGTAATATATTCAACAAAATGGCAAAATAAGATTGCGCGTGATAACCTAAAACAGCTTCTCCTAAAACGCAGCGTGCGACGCAATAAACTCCCTCCAAAAGCATTCGGCCAATCACGCCGAGCTTATTGCGCTGACGTGGAACGTCTTGTGCTCTGTAGGAAAACAGTGTGATTAATTTCAAAGGAACAAGTAGATGGCGTACCTACTGCGCTGAGTGTATTACGTCGTACACGACGCAAAAAACGCGCTGCTGGGTAACGTACCTTAAGATATCAAGCCGGTTAACGTGGCAGAAAGCTTGAGTGATTCGATAACTAGAGTTAAATGCTAAACCCTACACTCCAAAATATCTAGTTTGAAACCTCCTTTAGCGTGTAAACACGGCTTATCATAATAATAACATTACATATTCAATGCGTGGTGTGAATAAAAATTTATATTGGAGAGATTTAATAGTAGCGTTGACTTAAACAATTTGTGGAATGGCTACGTAGGCTTTGCTCGGGTCTACTCCAATAGTCCAATGAACTGGGTGGATTATATGTACATAAGCTATTGGTTTCGATTGTATTTCTGTTATATTTCTCTACAAAATTACATTCTGTACTTTGTTACTCTTTTTCGTTAATTTTCCGTAAATAGATTGATAAAAATGGTGTTTTCCCAAACATTTGAAAAACTCGCTTAGTTACACACCAATATTTAAGCCAGAGAACCACCAAATCTAGGTCTCTATAATAGCCGACCAATATCTATCATCAGTCATAATGCAAAGCTCTATGAGTCACTAATTTTTGTAATTTTTATTATTAACATATAATTGATGAACAAAATTGTTTTCGTCCCTTAAGTTTAGCAATTATTTACAATTTAGTTTTTGTAAAATATGTTATGGAGTCTTTTAAGAGCTGGAGTAAAAATGGGGGACTCAGAAAAATTCAGTCCCCTTACCTTTAACGGTGGTTAATAAGCGTCCCCTTTAACAATTTCTCCGTAAGATACTCGGCCGGAATGCTCAAATTTTAACCAAATATTAATCAATATAATTCAGAATTCCTTTGAAATTAAGTCTTGTAGTTATAACTTTTTTTTTTTTATCAAATATTAAATTATATTATTTCAGTTTTATCAAATGTGTTTGATATAAATCACGGACTAAGATAGAATCTTTTTAGATTTGGCCCACATGCACTAGTCCTGCAGTTACTATAAACTTACTTATTTTACTTTAAAATACATATCAGTGTACTAAGATAATAGTAAAATTATACATTTTAATATAGGTACATATGTATAATATTTATTTTTTATGTATGTAACATTTTTATGAATTTCTGTTATTTAATGTTTAAAAAACATATACTGAAGAAAATACAATTTATGTTCCTATTTGAGTACTTTATAATTATTTTATTATAAAATAGCTCTCTATTAAATAACGTAAAATTAGGCTTCATACATATATATAATATATATAGGTACACAGTGTGTTATTTTAAGCATGCTCATCCCCACTTTTAACTGTGTATAATACGTAAATTTGAATTTTTTCTTGTTGAATTTAAAGTACTTACATTTTTGTGAAATAATTAATATTTATACTATTTTTTATCTGTATGATTTTTTTAGTTTTTTAGTTTTCCTAAATGGCAACCTCTTCTTACTCGTATAACTTTATTATTATGAAAAAAAATATTGTCTTTCAAAATATTTAACTTTTATAAAAATTTATTTATTTCATAAAAATACAGTATTATTAGTGCTTTAAATCTTAGGTACATAAAATAAATTTTAAATTTGTTAATTATTCGCGGTTAAAAGTAGGGTGAACATGCTTAAAAATATTACTCTGTATATACATATTACATTATACATTATACACATAATTATATATGCAACGCTTATAACTATATGGGGACATTAGTCCCCACTGGTTTTTTTTTCCACTTATTTAAGCTCTGTTTAAAAGTGACTGACAATTGAATGTAATTTACAATGATTTTTCAAAAACATTTAATTGTGTAAATCAAAATATTCATATCGGTATTATTCGTGAATAATTAATCAAATAATATAGCTGTTTCTTCAGTCACGTCATGTACGAATCTACTCAACGGCCGTAAAGTCAACGTTGTAAGGAAAGCACCAACAGAAATGTATAAGTACCAATAAATGGAAATATAAAGGATATATATAAAGGATTATTAGTTAATAAATTTCTGAGAGAGGCAATAGATCGATTTGAATGGAATTTTGGTATGGTGAATTTAATAAGAAAAGAAGTGTGGAGTGCGATTAGAAAAATTATAAAATAAAAACAGATAGAAACAGATGAAGTACCAGTAGAAGTATGGAAAATATTAAGAAGTTTAGGTATAGGCTGACTGATAATTTTCTTTAATAAGCTACTATTTGAAGAAAAAATTCCAGAAGCTTGGAGGAAGAGTTATATATAGTATTCATATTTAAGGGTAAAAGAGATGTACAGGAACATAGGTATTATGTATACAAATAAACTTAAGCGTCAAAACTATAATATTTTGATTCCATTAATAGTTAATTTTTATATTTTTATATAAGTAATTTAGTTTTGAGCAATTTAGAACCTTTTACCTCTCTGAAAATTGGCAATAATAAATAGTAGAAACTTGATTTTTAGATTAAAAGATGCGCTTTTACATTCTAAGACCATTTATTTAAAAAAGTGAATTTTGAAAAAAATACTATTTAGAACCTTTCCATATTAAGGCCACGAGATACATAAATGTATCTTAAGCCTATGAAAATAAAACAACCGTTTATCGTATACTATAATTCTTTAGTGAAATGGAAAAGTTCTATGAGAAAAACGTATATTATAAACATTATAATACTTAATTGAACAAAGATAATGCAATTTTTTTGCTGGTTTTATCGTTCCCTAGAAGAGCTTATTTTCTTATTATTACAATTCAGCGAGCTTATTGTGTTTATAAAATTACAAGTAAACACAAGTATAACTACACACACAGCTGTAGTCGTTTAGTACACGTAAGTATAAAAGTATAAATTGATATAATAATATGTATAAATATGTATGTATGTACAGAGTAGCGAATAAACTAAAAACTAGTAGAATTCTGTGTTGTTTTATAATTATTTGGCAAAAACAAATCGGTTATTAAAATGTTTATTCAGTGAAAAAAAAATTATAATAATACAGAGATAAATATATAATTTCCCTCTCCCTTCGTGATATGACGAGCTATAGTTTTACTAGATTTTTTAAAACAAATGGCTTCCTATACATACTGATTGTAAAATATTTATTACAAACATTTATAATATATATTGTTATATATAATAGATAACGTGTGGTAGATTTGCAATTATCGACCGAACTGAATATTTCTTTAAACTCATAACTTCGCATGTAATTCAAATGCACCGGCAACCACATATTTTTTCCGGTACCGAATCAAAACCGGTAATTATATTTTCCAAGAACCAAAACCGAAATCAGTACTTCTAAAATAAAAAAGTTCTTGTTCCTGATTTAAGTGCAGTTAGGTTTTTTTTTTGTAGTTTGAAAAAAATAGATGTGCACTTGAACACATAAAGTTGTATATATTATATTTTGGGTTACTATGATTACATACGTTTTTAGGATTTGTAGATAATAATATAGTACTTATGTTTTATATTATTAAGAATAAGCCAATCGTTTTTCCTACAGTTCACTCGTTTCTAAAATTAAGATTTAGGGATGCACTTATTTAAAATTAGTTATATAGTATATAATTAAAGTGCCTAATTTAGTACTACATGGAGCATTACAATTTAGCCGGTCAGCTGAGGATAGAATCATTCCAATAGGATATTGGAGGTGGATGTAGTGAATTCGACAGCAATAATAAATCATTTCTTTTGATAACTATTACTAAATAATATTATTTAAAAATTTTTGAATATAAGGTACATAATGACGTCACAAAAATATATTATATTACCTATATCAGAATTATATAAACATATAGTAAATCGTCCATTATGAACTTCTTGCTTAAGAGAACAAATTGAAAAGTTAGAAAATAACGTCTTAAAAGTACCATTTAAAACAAATTTGCTATCATAAAAGCTCTTAAATGCTCTTTAATCTAAAGCTCCTATTCGATTCTATTTAAGTACCCAAAAAGTAATTTCCAGAAAAATATAACAAATAAAAATAAACATCATTGTTAAATCAATGGATTCTTTGTTCTGCTCATAATCTAATAATAAATTAGGTAATAGTACTATAATATATTATTATAATTTGAAAATTATAAAGATCAAAATGTACACTGTACAATAAATAAATATCATAAATTATGTCCTTAATTCAGTGATCAAATAATTATCCCCCATTTTTATGAATAATATCAATTGTGTTTTCATGTGCAAAAATCAAAAATAAATGATTAAAGTTTAAAAAAAAATTTTTAATTCACAAAATTAATTTAAAAACTTTGTTAATTTGTTATGTAGAGGAATTATTTTAAAAATTGAATACATTTATAAAATATTTTATAAATATTATTATTATTATTACTATTTCATAGTATTGTTTGTGAATACATGATGTTTTTCGTATTAATGTTGACTTTATTTATAGTGTTATATTTCATTTAAAAAAATTAACTGTATATTAATTTATCAAAATCTTTATTTTTGTCTTCTGATTTCAGATTCTGAGCGCAGCGATGTTTTTTTTTTCATCTTTCTAATTATCTTTGGGCACAAAGGACCTGATTTGAAAGTGAAAGGTAATATTTGAGTGAAAATTTTCCATAATTTGTTTAATTTGTATAAAATATTTATAGTCTTGGATCCCAGACTACGTTAGATTACGTTAGATAAGTATAAAAAATAATGCACAGTTGATAAACATTTTTAGAATAAGCTTTAGAGGCCAAGTATTAACCCTAATCTATATTTATATTAAATAGATTTAATTAATCATTAAAATAGCCATCGTGATAAATACAAATCTATAAAAATAACGACTGCTATGTAGAACTAAAGATTATACCAAGTATTAAGAAGACACCACACATACAATGTTTTCAATGAAAAACTTGCATTCGCATTTTTTCCATTTTTATTTTTATCGACTTACAAATATGTTAGAAATACAAAATTAAAAACAAATTTTAGCTAACAACATTATCTAGCGACTGATGTAGCCGATTTTTGATATATGCATTTTTACACGTTTAAATATCAATTTCTTTTTTCTTTTTTAAGAAATGATAAAATGTGTAAAAATGAATATATCACATCAGTAGCTAGATCATTTTGTTTTTATAATTTACTTTTATTTCATCTTAATACAATATTCTCAAGTTGATAAAAATGAAAAATGCGTAAACATGGTTTTTAACAAATATTGTGATTTCACAATAATTTAAAATGGTATATTGACACAAGACTATTTTTAAATTAACTAAAAAATACATTTAAATATTTTTTAATTGTTGGATTTCCATTTCATAAAAATTATCTATACAAAATCCTTTATAAATCGGGTATGTTTGGTAAATACCGGGTAAATATAATTTCAAGTAAATACCCGATATTTACCGGGTAAATTGAGTAATACCAGATAAATACCCAAAATAGGTATTTATCCACCCAAGCGCACATTACTATAGGTGTAGAAGTGTGGAATTTTAATTTTTTTTCGTAGGAAAACATTTTGTTTCTCAAATGTATTTGAAAATTATTATATAAAATCATTCATTTTTTTTCTATTGCGATTTTATTTTAAACAATAAACTGTTTAGTGTTAAATACCTATAGGTACCATAAATAAACACGAGACTAAGGTAAGTATTTAATCTTAATAAATAATAATACTTTAAATTTATATGAACACTATAATAGCTATAGGTATACATCAATAATAATTATTACAATAACTGGTGACAATTATTACCAAGTATAAAATTGTTTCTGATATTTTATTATATATAATAAAGAATGCCAAAATGTTGCAAAACTATTAATAATTTAATTTAAATAATATATAATAATAGAATATTAAAATATTAATATTAATTAATAACTGTTATTAAAACTCTGTTATCATTATTTTATTTGAATTTATTGATAACGTTTCTAAAAATGACATAGATGAACCTACGTATGATGATAGTTATTTAAAAGAACGACTGGTTTTAAAAGACATTATTAATAATAACTAATAATAATTATTGACTACTGCGATATTAAAAATAAAGATTATTAGGTATATTTCACAAGTGATTGGAAATATCACTATAAAGATTGTTATTTGCAAAAATTCCATATTTATTATAGGTTTTATTTTATAACTATTCTCAATACTTAGACCCTTAGTGTCCCACCTAGTTTATAAAATTTAAAAGTGCAATAACTCGTACATTACCTACTGAATTTTAGATATAATTATAATTTATTTGTTTTTATTTAATTAATTAACGGTCAGAGTCGAAAAGTAAGTTTATATTATAATAATGTTTGAATTTTATTATAGATCTTTTACTTTAAAACACGTTTACACATTTTTTTTATAAAGTTCACAAAAAACTGTAATATAAAGTTCTGAAATTTCTTCGATATAGTGACACGAAATTGCTTTCAAAATATAACTGAATTCGTGCTTCAAAAATTTGATTTCAAAATGTAATTAAAACAATACCTCAACGTTAAAAAATTAGGTAGAGAAAAACACGTATGTATAAAAACAAATGGTCTATTAATCCATAATATTTGTATTAAAATATACTGTACACAGAATTTATCAGCTATAGTTAAAATATTAAAAATTAATTTAAAAAAAATTAATCGAGTATTAAAGTTATATAAGAGATTAATTTACGGGTTTGAAAAAAAATATGGTGTCTTCCCTAAATAAAACTCGACACTGAATTTATGAAAATAATCCGTTTTTATAAGAATATTATAAATACATAATATAGGATTAATCACTCAATTTGAAGGAGCTTATTCAAATAGGTATAATTACAAATTATTATAGTTTTTTCCTTCGCGTATCTATACAGTAGAAATTTTCCGTTGATCTGTGAAAATCCATTAAAAACTATAGCATATATTTATAACATATATCTGTACAATGTATAGATATAAACAACAATATTTGGCTTTAATGCAAAAATCTTGATTAATTTTATGGCGTTGAAAAATCGTTGTACGCCTTATTTATTGTTTTTTTTTCTTAATGCGCGCTGTAGCCTTGGTATACTTACGTTTAATCTCACCACTTCGCAAAAACGTTGGTGAACCGTTCAATTGTCCACATTCCAATTAAAAAAAAAAAAAAAAATGCATACAACCACATCATTGCAGTCATTGTATAATATATAGTATTACAATTGCTGCAATAATGCAGAACGTATATTTCTATACGATTACATTTTTAGACAATACCTACTTTTAATTCACTTATTTGTGTACCTCTCGCGAGAAAAATAACTCATCAGAAAATTATTCCAAAATTTATTAGTAATTTTTTTACTATACTATTATAAGTATACTTGTATACCTTATGGGCATGAAATACAGTCTAGAGGTATTTCTTAAATGGATTGTTTTATTTTATTTTTGGAGAATATCTATATTAAAAGGTTTTAATTTATAGGTATTATATTATCATTATTTTTTTGTATTTGTATAGGCTTTTACCTACAGAAATTAATATTTCAGACATTATAAATTACAAATAACAAAATTAAAATCAACTAATATACATTATAATTTTAGTTTTTATAAAAAAAAGTGCTTAAATGTGTTATTGTTTATATTATTATCTACCTGTTATTTTTTAATTAAAAATATAATATTGTTATACTAAATAATTAAACCAATTCAAAAGAAAAACTAACGTTTAAAACAACGACATTCTTTAATTTTTTTGGAATAAACAATACATTTAAGATATATTATGATATTTTATAATAATATTGTATTTATACAAATATACACGTACAAAATTAATTTACTGAAAATTTACAGTTTTCTGGGAATCAAATATATAATATTAGTGAACTTGATTTCATTTTACAGTTATTTTTTCAATCTTTTTTTCTAAGATTTTATTTTATTTATATTTTTTTTAAACACTCATATTACGTTAACATGAAAAAAACGATTTTCTCGAAAATAAAGTGGATAATCTTTTCTTTGTTTTATTTATATTGTATCGAATCCAAATGAATTCTTCTTTAACAAATAACAATAAACGCTATATTGAACGAATATAATATATTTTGGGTTTATTTAATTTGTATAATATCCTTAGTGATAATGATTTGTTCCCAACGTTTTCTTGTAAAACGATATTTTTAAATCCGATCTCGTCAGTTTCACATTTCCCAACCATCCGGACCCTTAGTTTAGCGTCTCCGAAATATTGGTATTAGTTTTTCAATTTTTCGTTCAAAACATTCTTATTTTACTAGTGCCTGAGATTGCTGTTTTGTAATTCAACGCACACTCTGTATTTATCTCTTCAGCCTTTGCTGCACATATAAATCTGTGAGTACCAATTGGCAATACCCGACCAAACTTTTAACTCCTTTGAACTTCCAAACAAGTATATTATAAGCGAGAAAAATATTTTATTCACATAAATCTCGATACATAATAAAATATAAAAATACAAACGGGGATATGACAACCAAAGAAGGAGTTTAATGTTTCAAATTCTATATGTACATAATAAAATTAAGATTTTGATACCTAAAATTTAAAAAAAAAAATTAAAGCAGAATTTTTATTACAGTTTTTATTGTATTAATTCCTTTTTGGGTATTGCTGTATACTTTTAAACTGTATAGAATTTAGTATATAGGCATTATAATTATTACCTACCTACATACGTACCTACCTATATGTATGTTATTTATTTAAATACTAACTATATATATATATATATATATATATATTATATATATATAATATTATAATGCTTGCTCCCTTGGAAGTCATATAGTGTATTTTTAAATGTTAAAATGCACTAAAATAATAAGTTATTTTCCGAGAGAAATGACATTAATACTTGAATAAAACAGTAGAAGATACCAAATAATAATAATAAACTGCAAAATAAGTTTTTTTTAAAATGGTACTTTTTATTGCAATTTTAATTTGTATATACTAATACATACATAATACATAGCTACCTATATTATTATATATAAATAATAGTGCACATATATTTGTACATAAATATTATAATACCGTACATATAAATGTGCAGCTTGTGAGATATATATGTTAACTAGTAAAATATATAGGTACTAAATTAGCATAACGCCACTTTAATAAAGTATAAATGATAATGTGTTTTACGCATATTTGTGATAATATATGGTACTATATTTGTGATACTATATTATAATACCTAATTAAAGAGAGAAAAATTTTAAGATTTCATCTATTTTTGATACTTCAGAGTAATTGTATAAAATAAATAAATAATAATATTAATTAATATTAATATAAATTAATAATAATTGTAATAAATAAATGATTATTCAGGTATATTATAGTCTCTAGAATGATAAAAATGTTAAAGTCTTATTTTAAATTATTATAACTCAATTTCCGTCGATATATATGTGAACAAATTGTGATATGTGCGACTTTCAACTTTGTATCTGCATTATATGTTTAGAATTAGTATCAAATCAACTGGTTTTAATTGAATAATTAATTTTAGTTCAAACAAACATGAGAATTAGTTATAAGTACCTATATAATATATATAGAATAATCCTACATAGAGCTTTTAAGGGAAATATTATTCTAATAGATGAGCATATTGGGTTGGAGAATATTTTAGTGTTTATATTCATAGCCTTATTTTGCCTGTTGTATTATTATTATTATTTTTTTTTATAAGAATATTTAGAGATTATATTAAGGTTTTATTAAATAAGCCTTAAAAAAATAATTATTTGTATTTAAACTAACTGAAGTAAGCACATATATAAGTTATTAAAATATAATAATACTTATATTTCAAATGGACAAAATTAGTGTTAACTTAAAATAAATCAAATAAATGTATACTAAAAACATAAACATATAAAACTAATAAAATGAAATTTGATTTTTTTTTCTTTTTTTGTATAGGTACCTACCTAACCTACTTAGTGATAAATTTGCAATATAAATAATAATAAAAAAAAATTAATGAATTGGGGAGGGAGCTATAGAACTATATAGAGACCCCTTACTTGGGGGTGCGCCTGATTTTTATATAATATTATATAATAATGTTGATTATATTACGATATTGTCATCATCATCGGAAAGACAAGATGAGATGCTTTTTGTGATGGATACCGTTTGCGTGTCGCGTGCATATTTCTTTTAGTTTTTTTTTTTTTTTTTTTTAACACGGTCCAACGTGTAAACTCAATGGACGGGTAGTATAAAACAAATACTCAGACTGCAGTTCTCAGTCGACTTATTTTACCATTGATACGCGCCAATTCTTCTATATGCCTACACCGCGCCACTATATATAATACTATTCTTTGGTTTTCTTCTCCGTCCGTCTTCTCAATAACAATATCCAATGACCGTTTCACAATAAAAAAGTACACACAATAATACATTACATTGTAACAATAATACTTTTGTATTGACATTAGACGCAGAATAATAATAATAATAATAATAATAATGAAAAAAAAAAAATTAAAATAAAACACACCATTATTGTCTGTACCAACTGGAATGAACATGTGCTATTTTATCTCTCGTACACAATATGCTCTTTAACCCGGCAAATCGAACGTAAACCACACGTAATAAGCGTCGCCGTCTCGTTCTAACCGCGCGTGGTTCTTTGTGCACGACCGCTAGACCGTGAACCGATACCGAAATAGACATCGACGATTTTCGTAATTATACGAGTATATTTAAATATTATTCGTATTATTAAATTATTTTTACGGGAAAACGATTTATACAACGGTTTTCGTACAATATGATTTTTCTAGATGAAAAAGAATAATGATAAGACGATGGATTTAACGAACATCATCAAAGGGGATCGGCAATTTTTCTCGTCGTTACTTCATTGGTGTTGCCAAGACCGGTAATACAATATATTACGTTAAAATATGTGCCAATTATCCCTTGGAATAAATTATACATGATTATACACGTCATCGTGATTGAAGAACCTGTGCCCGGCGATAAAAAAAAAAAAATTATATAAGCATAGTAATAATTGTCCGTAATAATATAATACGGACTTCCCAGACGGACGTAAATTGCAATATAATTGCACATAATAATAATATTCTTAAAACATTTTCGGAAAGTAAAACATAATGTTCAAAATACTAGTAGGTACCTAATGTTTTAGGCAAATTTTCGATCCAGAAAATTAGATTTAAAAAAATCATATATATTATTCAATATGATATTTTAAAACATTTAATGAATCGTATAATTTTGTCAAAATGAGTTTTAAAAGTTAATTTTTCGCATTAAAAAGTGTCACTGAAACATAATTATAACTACTTTATTTCATTCTTCAAATATATTTTAGGATCATTATTCAATTTGTTTATGCTGTCTTTGAGTTGTGGTCCACAGTGCGTCGTTGGACATAAATTACGTCTAAGAACATCAATTGAGTAAGAAATCGGCTATTGAAAATTATACAGCCATATACATGTATGTATACTATTATTTTATGTCTGTGAATTTTAATTTATAATAAGTTTTACCAATCAAATTATAAAAATATTGTACTAGTATATTATGTAGTATAGTATGTTATATATGTTATACTTCCACTAATACAAAAGTTTATTAAAATATCCAGTAAATTAGATTAAAATAAATATATAATATATACTTATATAGTAAGTAGTGATGTAACCGATAATCAAATTATTCGAATATTGCAATATTCGAATAGATATAATATTAATTGTACACAATTTTGATTTCTGAAAGTTATAAGAGTATTTCAAATACTGTTTACTAATAATAATAACAAATATATATATATATATAAGGTATTTTTGATGAATATTTAAGGAATCCTTATACTAATTATTGATTTATATTATTTATTATGTGTATATCTACTAGATAGTACAGTATATTTACTATGTATAATATATTATAAAAACTAAATCTATGTGTAAAAAGTAAAAACCTAACCGTGTTTACCGATCGACTACAGATCTGTTCGCTTTGAAAATAAGTTTTGACAATTATGCAGTCTAATAGTATATATTCAAGTGTGGTATTTCAAAACAAACATTTTTAGTATAGGAAAATCAACTGTCGATAATATTTTATATACAAATTAAGCGTATAAGCATGGGCGAATGGCTATGATAAGCAGATATTATGATAGTATAGTAGTACGTCCTTCACCGAATATCTGATGTGACACCTATTCTACCAAGTACCATTAGCGTGAAAAAAATTTTACACCGATAAAACACTTTAAAAAACAGAACATCGAGTACAATTACACAAGTTCAAAATGAGCACTTTGGTGTATACACTTGTTGTGAAAAAGTTTACAATTTTTATTAAAATGAACAAAGCTAACGTGATTCTAATCGTAAATAGTTTTTCGTAAAAATATTATCGTTACTCCGTATAGATACTTATCGTATGCATTCGTTATTTACAAAATTACGTAGTAAAAATAATATTATCCATTACTTAAATAGGTATATTTGTTGTTAAAACTTAAAAATTATAATTTTTAAATAATCGAAAATTTACTAACCTATTCGAATATTCAAATAAATCCCATTGCTACTATATTTAGTAGTAATATTCACCTATTATTATAATATTATTTATATTATATACATTAATTGCATGTACATGATTATTACAATATTTAGATAAATATAAATATTTTTATTTATATAAATACGAACCTAAATGAAAATATTTTATACAATTTATGGTTTTATAGACGTTTATGGTTATTTTATTATTACAGTGGAATACTTTATGTATTTTTAACGTTACAACGATAATAATTATTTCAAAACGTGTAATTTAATTTTAGTATTATAATACATATTTAGAAATACTATATGGTTGTTATTTTATTGACATTTAAACACATTTTAGTATAGACACTTCTATGGGAGAATATTTAAAACGTATATTTAATGATTATCCCACGTAGTTGGTAAAAATAAAATGTCTCTACCTCACTTTTTTAAATATCGAAAATACAGTTTAACTAAATAATAAAATAAATAATAAAATAATAATAATATGTTTAAAACGAAATGTCTACGCACATTATTTCGATGTTGAAATATTCAATTAATATTGTACACGATTTTGAACAAATTTAAAAAGTCAATCTCCAAATATGTTAAGGCCGATAGGTGCATTAGAATAATAAGCTTCATGATACATATCCTCGGTATGGCTGTAATCATACATATTTATTTACAAAATAAATAATAATACTTTTTTAAAATTTGAAAAAACTCATATTGCATTAGATAAATACAAAATAATAATGAATTAATTTCGATTTTGAATAACAAAATATTGGTTTAATTCTCACATAAATGATAAATGATAACGAATAATAATAAGGATAATTAATTAAAAATAGATAATAGTAGTGCCCATCTCTATTAATAGGTGGGGTATTCGCCCCACCTCTTTTAATGGGTGCGTGAGTGGTTAATGGGTAAGCGTTGTCACGAAAAACTTGTTTAGTTTTTTAATGTTATAAATTATGTTGTGAAAACGTCTGGACTCTGAATGATAATATACAGTAAATAGGTACTGTATATTAGATTACACTAGACTAATCTACAGTATTTAATTATAGTTATAGTACGTAATAATATGGAAATTAACGGTGTAGTTTTGTATTAGCGATTTAAAATGTAGTAGATGCTCTCTGGTGGTTTACAGGGGCGAATAGGAATATTTGAGAAATAAAGGGCTAATCACTATTTAAAATCAATTGTACACTCCACATAAATAATGATAAAAAAAAGTTCAAGTAGGGAGCGATTGCCATATCGCCCCCTTCCAAATCCACCACTGGGTTGTTCCTTATAACTCTGAAATATAGGTAGGTACTGAAATCATAAATCATTACTCTTTCATATGTATAGTACCATCTTGACCGTGTATTATTTAATGTTACAATATTTGTTTTAAATGCATTGCCATGACTAGATACAACTACTTATTGTTTTTCTAACACAAATACAGACTAATCTACTATATTCATATTACTATGCGTTTGAAAATAAGACATACCTACTCTTATTTTAAGCGTATTCCAACAAATTACCTTTAATTAAAGTTTCATACACAACTTTTTCAATATTACCGGGTAATGTATCAATAGTAACATTTTCGAGTGTACTGTACAGATACATAACATAACTGTATACATACATCATTTTGAACACGCCAATATTGTTTGATAGGTTTGGTTCGGTATTTTTAAGCTTACTGATGTCGTAAATCAGTAAAACTCAGTTTTCCAAACTGTCTATAGAAGTTCTATAAAAACGATATGATACTTAGTAATAACTTGTAACAAGTAAACTTTTTAGATTTCATTTACTTCTGAAATGTAATCATTACAACAACATGTTTGTATATTTAGGTACTCGTATTGGCTTTATTTCTCATTATCAGTTGTGGTAAAAGAACAGCGCTCCTTATAGTTGCTTGATATCGCCAATAGTATTTGATACAACTTACAGGATATGCACAGTTTAAAAACGATGGTTATCAAGAAACTCGTATAGTGCCAGTGTCCCAGTGAAAATCACAAAATGTAATATATTATATTCCTTCATTTATATCAATGTTTATGCCTATAAATTATATTATTATCCATAATCGTGGTAGTAATATCGTAATGTGGTAGTAATTCTGTATAAGATTATGGCTCATAATTGTGTTTGGTTATGTGGCGGGGTATAATGTCCACGTTGGAAATATTAAATTTTTAGGTAGATGGATATAATATTATGATATGGATGCATTGATAATATACCAGATACTTATAGGTGTGGGAAACCAGGTGGTTGAATGTTCACCGTTTACGTACACTACGTTCTAAAATTTTATAATATATCTAATTATATATTTTATATAATTATAAAATATAATTTTAAATTAATAATAATATTTTATTTATATATACAATAAAATATATTTAAAGTAAAACTAATGGCACTATACTATAATATTCAGTCTTAAAAAGTATTTTTCACCAAACTCGTATTTAAATATTAAAAAAAAAAATCAGTTTTTAATAAATATCCAATATATTTTGTATTTATCTACAATATAATAATGTTGGATATTATAGTAAATATGGTATATAGGTACATTAATTTGTAAAAAATTAATTTAATTAATCTTGAAAATTTTATTTATGTAAAATTATAAATACTTTTAATAAACCATATTATTCTCAAAAAAATTGCATGTTGTATTGATGCGGAAGGATGGATGGTGGCAGTAACGGTTATAGGGGGAGCGCAAGAGTCATCCCACCATGACTCCTCCAAATTCCTAAAAAAATTTATAATTTTTTTGTATTTGTAGTTTTTATTTTTGCTTATTTACGTGAGACACACATGCCCACCCCCCTTAAATCATAAATAGATTTTTCGGTATAATCTTGTTATTAACCTAATATAACAAAAAAAAAAAAAAAAAGGTTATCAACTCAATTTTGGATCCCCCAAAGTTAAATGCTAAAGTTTCCACTGAGTGGTGGTTTAATATATTATAGGTTTTGCCCTATCTATTGTAAAATAGTTGGGTGCCATTGATGGATAAAAAGACGTGTCGGTCGATGTACGATCGAAACGATGACGATGCTCCGGAACGGAATTTAAATTGTACATTTAAATCAGTCGTAGCGGCGCGGTGTGTTACTCATATTCTTGTTATCCGTACCCAAATAAGATGACCACAAACTAGTTTTTAAATTTACAACTATTAAAGTAATAGAATAAGAACAATTACAATATACTGTTGTACACTTGTTGGTAATATACCGAACGTGGTTGTTATAGGACTCAATATTTACGCGAGTCATTCTGAATATTTAATTATACATACAGATTAAATGATGAATTAATAGTTTAATACAAGTGAATGTAAATATTAATTAAATAGTCAAGCTTGGTAAAATATAGTTTTATACTTTCTATAGATTGAAAGCTAAAATAGTCTCACACTAATCATTTAAACGTCTCTAAAAAAAAGACAATATTATCGGTATTGCCTATTTTGTTTGAGCAATATTTTAAAAGGTTTAAAAGTTCACCACTAGACTAGAAGCAAAACCAATTGTGAAAACAAATTTCTTCCTTTCAGGATAATTACTAAGTTTTCAGGTGGCTTCCTATATTATTTCACCAATTTCGGAATGCTTTTATCTGGTTTCTAGCTTTGTTGCTAATTCCCTGAATATTTTGAAGTATCTTCATCTTTATCTCTTATCCTTTTCCCCTGTTAAACAAAGTCGGAATTTCTACTGTTCATTTTCCTCTTAATTCCTCCCGATCTAGGGTACCCCTGAATTATCTCCCCTCTTTCTCGAATGTTCTCTACTACTTTATCTCACCACTTGAGCTTGGGGAGAACCTTTTCCTCATCCCCTCAGCTATCAGGCACTCCACTTAGTTCCCGACGAATTTCTCGCTTCTCCGTTCGATGCGATAAAATGATCTCAGTCTTCTCTTCTGCATCTTATTTTCTCTTCTAATCAATCCCACCTTGACCGTCCTTCTAATATAATCGTTCCTGATAGGTATTTATTATCTTTTTTAATAATCATGACCATAAAAAAAAAATAAAAGAATAAAGTTCACATGTATATCAACATTATTGAAAATTAAAAGAAATTGAAACAGTTACATACTACGTTTGTTAAATACATATCTGTGTTGTTACATACATTCATCCATATAATGAATGGTAAATATTAACATTGTAAACACTGTTTTAACTTCTAAGTTCCAACCATATGTCAACATCAAATTAAATGTTATTTATTAGTTTGCATCGTAACGCAAAAATTGTTCTATCAAGTAAATATTAAGTATCATTTATTATCGAACAAAAATATTTTATAATAAATTCATAAATTTATTTATTTTTATATTATTGTAAACCTAATAATTATAAAAATTTACAATACAAAATATTAATATCATTATAATATGTACTTTATAGGTAATTTAGATAATGAAACATTGAGGTAAAACAGTAAAATTAAGTTTTTTAATTTATTTTACAATATAACACTAGTCATAATAATTAATAATATTAATCATCACCTGGTCCAATTTTGAATATAATTTAATGTCAAACAGATTGTTCATAATATATAAGCTATAGGTAAGTATAATATAATACATAATAGGTACTAATGGGTAGGTTTATATTTAAATATTATTATTTTAATTTATTAATTTTTTTTGGATGACAAAATGTTGACAAATTGTAGTGTGATTAATTTTTTTTCGATCAGTTTACGGCGATACCATATTTATATACTAAAATGAAATAGATTAATAAATTTAAGAAAATGGTATATAGTACACGCACACTTTTGATGAGGTTGAGTATAGGAAATTTTAAGAACAATTAAAATGAAATAATTAAATCATTTTTTATACATTTCAAAAGTAATTTAAAAGCAGTCCTGTCAGTAACCTTTTTCATTGTCATGTGTAATAATAAAAATAATTATTAAAAATGAGACAAAAAAATGTTTCAGAAAATACAAGATTTCGGGATGCTGTGGGTTTTAGAATTTTCGAGTTTTATTTTTGTTATAATCTCTAGACTTTTCCGAAGCATGTGTAATATGTATCGCATAAATAGAAATGATAGTGTATAGTACTGTAGCAGTCTCTTTAACTCGTGTACAATTTAGCTCACCAAGGGAAAAGTGTAAGCAGGGCCGTTCCGAAGAAAGATGTTTTTTGGGGGAGAGGGGGTAAAAATATATAAAAAATTATATAATACTTCTCTTCAAAACATAAAATAGGCATAAAAAAAAAATACAATCCTAATAAATTTATAGTTTGCAACTGAATGAAATTCTTTATAAACGTGAATGAATAAGCAAAAAAAAAAAGGGCATCGACTTTTTCTACTATTTGCCGACTGAACTTAGTTTTTCTGACTGCTTTCTGAGATGGGGGTGAGATACCACCCCCCTTCGGAGGAATGCCTTGAGTGTGAGGAAGTGTGAATGGATAGGATAAAATATAGGATCGAGATAATAGTTTGCGGGTGTTGTGACGATAGCTTGCGGAGAGCATAATATTATCATTACGTATTATAATATACAATGACGTATAGAAGGATACGTGGCGGACACGGAGTATGTAGAGAGACGCGACAGAATCGGGCGCGGGGATATTAAAATTTAAAAGAGAATATCCCGATTTTTGGCACTGCTATAAAGGAGTCGACGACGTGTGTTGTTAATGAGAAACGATCGGTTATTGTCACGGTTGATATTTGTTTAGAAATAAATGACGAAAAAAAAATAAAATAAAAAATCGTCTCCGGTCTTCTCTATACATATTGTATATACATATATAATATATTTATATCTGTGGATATTTTTTTAATAACACCACTAACACCCCCGTCTCTATATTACGCCACGCCACTCGCTTTCCTTTATTTTAAGACTGGCCCTTTTGTCCGGTCACGGTTTCGATGGTTTCTGGAACCGTTCCCGAAACTCATTGCCCATAACTGATTTATTTCCCGTGTACGTCCTATTAAAAAAAAAAAAAAAACAAAATAAATAAATACACGCGAGCACAACAACACGACATGCGATGGCACACACGACGACGATGAGGATAACAACGGCCGTTGTCCGCCTCCGCCACCCCCGCAAACACGCGTCATCGCCATCGACCGTCCGGAGAAATCGAGAAAAAAAAAACCGAACACATATAGCTGGTATTATATTATAATATGTACTATACGATACACTATACTATATTATCTATATTGTATCTACTATTATAAGATATAAATTATAATCATTTAATTTATGCGTCATATACTCGTATATATATATATATAGTGTTTATGGGAATAACGATGAAACTACATTTTTGGGTGTTGCACCCGGAAGAGCGCATAATATAATAAGTACTCAGGGCCGGATCTAAGGAGGGGCCAGTGGCCTCAGGCCCCCTACCACTTAGGGACCTTACCAGTTCCGATAGAATTGCAAAGATTCCAATTGTAGCGGAAAAAATTATTTTGAAAAAAAATTTTTATCTTTTTCATAATTCTTAATATTTAACTCCTCGCCGTGAAATATTTGAGTGTTCGGAAAAACTGTAATTAAAAAAATTAATAAATCAGTTTGAAATTTTATTAATATACTGCTTTTATGTATTTGCAAGTTTATACAAAATTGCGTGTGTGTGTTTGGTATCGGGTTTTGAACAATTCCATAAATTATTTTTACGTCGTAAATACGATAATATAACCACTAGTACCCACAGGCAGTTGTCCAAACTTTGTATGTTTGATATTAATTTTTGTATATCGTATAATATTATTATGATTTTTGTTACAATACAATTTTAAAAGTTATTATATATATATATATATTTATTTATTTATATTGCTCCCGTGTCTTACAACCACTTTTTATTGTTGTGTAATCACGATATTTATTATAAAAACATATTTATGTTTTTATGTTAAGTGTTAAATGGGTTTTTAAAGTAATTTTTAAATAAAAAATACTATTATCAAATCAATAAAAGACAATATTTGGGAGTGAACCTCATTTTGGTTTTTAAATTAAATATTTAAAAAAAGTTATTGTAATTTTAAAAACATGTTTTTTTTTTTACTTTTTCAAGTTTTAATAACTTTTTTTTAAGGTAATAAATAAACAATCCAAAATAACCTTATCTCCAAAATGTTGCCTTCTATTGATTTAATAATAAATATTTTAACTTGGTATTAACATATATACATATATACATATAACAGTATTAACAGTTTTGCGTAAACGTGTTTATATCGCTGAAAATTATAAATCCTCATAAGTAAAATACTATACAACTAATTAAAAATTTACTTTCACTTAAGATGATTTTTACATAGGCGAACTCTATTATTTTGTATCATTATCTATTATTAAATATAGTTATGGTGATCATGAATATAAAACAAAAAATTTTATAAAAATTATCATTTGGTTAAATGTGAAAAAAAAGTTCTTGAATTTTTTAGTTTAGGTAGTTTTTAAATATACCTATTTTACATAACATACCTATAAAATAAACGTGTAACACTTACAACAAAGTGCAAATCTAATAATTTGATTGTGATACGTTTTTATTAAATTTAAATAAATTAAAAAAAAAAAATTTAAGAGTTAAATAAAGTGTTTTACTTTCATTAACGTCAAACTGTGTTCAAAAAGTAATATTTTTATTTATAAAATAATAAATTTCTTTATTTAAATATAAAATATATATTACAAGTACTTACTAGAAGATATATAGACTTAGAAGACTCAACACATATGTATTTAACCTAAGTTGTTTGTAGAAAAAACGAACAAAAGTTTTATGAGTAAAAAAGCTCGATATGGCTGATTGAAAAGAAAATTGACATAAGCTTGAACGCGATTAAACGTACCTAATCAATCTAGAGCGCTAAAAAGAAAAGACGCTTCTGAAAAGGCTCCCATCATCCTTTGGCCCCGGGCCTCTACAACTGTAAATCCGGCACTGTAAGTACTTCATGCAAATTTGCACAGAAAAAGGTATAAATAAAAAAATATCTTAAAAAAATAGGCACACAGACTGTGGACCAAAGTTCTAAAATAAGTCTCTTAAAATAATAATATAATAACAAATATAAATGGAGGATATTATATGAATTCAACATTCGTATAAAGGATACAATATACGTCTTAGCAAAGTCAAATTTCGTTATAATATTTAAATGTATACATGGTCTATAAATTTTAATGTAAATGGTACGTACAATATATTGTGATATAAAAATGAATAAACGTAAAATTTGGTAATTTTTAAAAGTAATAGGATATCGTTTTTAATGTTTTAAATATTTTTGTGGAATTGAGTTTTCAATTTATTATTAGAAAAATCCACAACTACTCAAATTATAACCTTTAAATCATAAATTTAACATAAAAGTCAATTTTCTTGCGGACGACAAGTAACCATTATATGGCACGAATCACATGCAATTTATTTAAAATTTTAAATGCCTAAAAGTATATCAATATAGGAATTATTTTTGTGTATGATTTCTTGTATTTTTTAAATAAATATTAATGAATTCATTGAATGGAGTTGTGCTTATTTGAGTAATGCGTAATTGTAAAAGTATAACGTGTACTTACTCTTAGAGTATCTGCATTATTTTAGAAAAATAAAAAGAATTGTGCAAATTATAATATTTGTATAGAATTTTAATCAGTTATAATCGAGTGTTTTATATCTCGAACTGTATCAATAATTAGATCTAACAACTACTAAATTCAATTCGAAACAGGTACAATGAAAATCATGTTATAATAAAATACACATTTTTATACTATATAGGTAGGTACCTACCTACTTTTATATCTATTTCAAAATATATTTAACTCATTAAATTATAAGTGTAAAACCATAAACAAACCATTTTAAATGTTATTATAATTTCGTTTATGTACTTTCAAGGTTAGAATAATAAATTATTTACATTATTAACGTTATAGAAATAACATACCTACCTACATTTAATTTAATAATTATTTTCATTTACTGAATTTTCAAAATTAACATAAACAATTTTTAAAAGAAATTTGATTGAAAGTTTTTTAATCACTACCTTTTATAAATTTAAATTAACAGCATAAATATTTTATAAAATCATATTTTATATAATATATACATATATATTTTAAAATAAGTGATTCACTATAGTCATTAATATTATTTTTATTGTGGTTTTATATAAATAAAATACCATTATAAGTATTAAATGAAACGCTTTTATCAATTTTTAAAAGAGGATTTTAATTTAAGAAGTCTTAGTACAAATTCGGTTTCATTAATTAGCAGAATAACTAAATACCTACTTACTATAAAATCATTCAAAAACTATTAAATATTTTTTTGTAGCCAGACATTTTTTACTACCTATAATATAATATTACAAAAATCAAATACACTAAAATTTCATAGAATTGAAAAATAAATGACTTGATAATAGACAAAAGAAATCGATACTTAACTTACCATCCTAGATTACAAACTTTATTACGCTTGAAAAAATAACCAAAGACATTTGAACATGAATAAAATACGCATACCTATTTAATAATACGATATAATATAATCAGAAATTATTACCTACTTATATTAAAATCGCTGCTATTTTATTGTAGTGGCATTACATTCATATTTGTTTGCTATATTTATACTTTTGATATGCAAACTTTATATTGTACAGATTTAACGGAGATAAAACCGATTTCGTCATTTTTTACATCATTAAATAGTTAATTTATACATCGAGTCCGCGTAAACATTATATAAGTAAGTATATATATTATATATACTTACCATAAATGCAGACCGATTCAAACGAACAAAAAATAAATAACTACCTGGCCGTTTCGAATTTAAACTCGGTTTTAAAGTATATACAGCCGAATACGTTACATATTTATGATTATTGCACGCAGTAGTTTTGTCGAAAAATTCCGGAGAAAGTTTTCCGAAATGTGGAAGGCGGAGAAAAACTATATTGCCTCATCTCGAGTGTACGATATTTATGGACGCTTTTCCCGATAGCCTAATCCTCGGGACATCAATTTATTGCTTATGCAAAAGAGCAGTCGTGGTATATAACATATAATACCGGTCGATAATTTCCAAGAGATTTGGCACAGACCGGGAATATTATAATCGGAAAAATATAACAATAAAAAAATAATAAAGAAAAAAAAACCGAATGAATATACAAAAAAAAAAAAAAAAAAAAAAAGAAGAAACCCATAGCCCTTATATTTTTTTTTTCCAATGCCCAGCAAGAGGGGACTTGGGCGCTGCTGCTCCTGCTTGCAGTCGCGGGACGGACGAAGGAACACGCGTATATTTCCCGCAGCTTGAGCGCGCCAAGTTGGTCGGAAAAAAACATAAATATTTTTTAACAAGTCGCCGCCGGAGGATAAAAAAAAAAAAAAAAAAAACACATACGCGCACACGCTATATAACCGCGGGATATCTCGGACCCCTACCGACAAATAGGGTGAAATATTATTGAATTGTAGTAAATCGTCAGGGGATATTGTCTTAAAGAACATATGTAGACTAGCCAAAAGATGCCAAAAGTTTACAATGCAATTTCGTCCATATTTATATTTAGTCGGTATATAAATATAAAGTAAGTTTTATCTCGTATATATTTTTTATTGGCGCGTGTATTCATATTATATTATAAAGTATAGATATACAGTATTATTGTTGGAAACCACGGTAAACCGTGTATATGTTCCTCAAATTGTTTCCAAAATATTTTTTCGACAAACGATTCATG
This sequence comes from Pemphigus obesinymphae, assembly GCA_025469235.1. Classification (NCBI taxonomy): domain Eukaryota; kingdom Metazoa; phylum Arthropoda; class Insecta; order Hemiptera; family Aphididae; genus Pemphigus; species Pemphigus obesinymphae. Next base: position 27,581 of record JAIPRL010001061.1, read on the forward strand.
ATAGAATTATAACCAGGTATGACCACACAGATGACGAATTTTTATATCATTAGCGCATCATTGAGGAACAATATTTTCTTATATACATGGAATGTGATGTCACGTGCACGAAATTCTCACCGGCACAATTTTAATTTTGTATACGGTAGTGCTGCGCACATGACGTAAGCGCATCAGGCGCGTTAGATCCGTGTGATCATACCTGGTTAATTCTATCATGAAATGAATGAACTATCTTTGATCGAGATTGGGCGAGACAACCCATTTTTTTTTTAATCTCGCTAAGTTTGTTATACAGTCGATAAGTTTCTATTATATATATATATGCAATTTACTGTATACGAATTCGGAAAGTGAATACGTTAATAAAATTGATATAATATGTAAGGCGTGAACCCCTGTACCTCCTTTTCCACCGCGCTTTTATTCTCTCAATTTACACGTGCATGGTGTCGATAAAGTAAAATGGTCAATTTTGTTTATTTTCTTGTTGAAAATTAGCTTTCGCACTAACGGATTTTCGAAAAATTAGTTGACATCAGATCTATAATTAATCAAAATGTATTTATTTTAAACATTTTTGACTATTCGCCGATTTATATAGTATAAAAAGGTTTTATATATCACCAATATTTGAAAAAGTACATTTTTATACCCAATTATTATTTTTTATATGGACTATATTTTAAAATTTAAATGAACATATTCAATAAGTACAGCGAACTAAAACATTCTAAATCCATATTGAAGTGCCTATCTATGTGACAGAAATTTAAAAATGCTCACTTGAATTACTTGCCGAGAAAGAAATACCGAGATAGAATCTTTTCACTCTCTGCCCGCGTAATCATAACTACAGAACAAATTCAAGTTTCGAAAATCACATCAATAAATCTTAAAAAGAGATAATAAAGATCCTTTGTACTTTTACAGACATAATATCAGATAATCCCAACTTTCATAATCTATTGCCAGTCATTTGGCCGATTTCATTTTGACCGACTGGAATCACCCTAGATTAAGTTGATATAGAAAAAAGTGAGTCGAGTTTAAATCACATAAGATCTTTCATTAAATTATAAGTTAATATATAGAAAAATTAATAAATTATAAGTTTAAATTAAAATAGTTTTTTAAATACGAACGAAATGAAAAACTATGTCCAAAATTAAATTAATTTGGTATTTTTTCAAATAAATGTTATGAATTATTTCTTAAAAACTAGTATAAATAACTATATAATCATGAATTTACTATTTTCTTTTAAATCAAATTTAGCATTTATATTTATATCAGCTAGCATAGCACAGCCCGGTATTTTAATTCCATTAAACATTTTTCACACTTAAATATATGTTATATGTTATAAAAAATAGTAATATACTATATTATTATACTATAACTAGAACGCGTATCAAAAATCTTCCCAAATACCGAAAAATATAAATATATTATTTCCACCTTTTAATACAAAAAATTAGAAAAAATTTTAACACCCGTTAAATCTTTAAAAATGTTTATTGTTTCTACTATTTTCAAGCCATATGTGATCCCTATGTAGGTATTCTAATATACAGGTATACTTGTATAATTTTAATTTATTATTACTACAACTAATTGGTATCCATAATTTAAAAATTAACAAAAAAATATTCACTAATTTTTCTGTGTGAAAAAGTTTCTTTTTGATTATTTCCTTTCGTGGTGACAGAATTTTTCAAAATGTTGCCCAAAAGAACAAAGAATATAGTGTATGGAAAAATGAACGGATTTCTAAATCGAACAAACAATTAATGGTTTGTAAAATTAAACATTTCATGTAGATACAGTATACAATAATTATATGTTTTATTTTATAATTATTATAATCATTTGATAAAATACTATTTGATAGTATACCTTATATCTAATATTATCCATTTATTTTCTTACATTATGATATGAACCATTCTTGATTCCTGATCAATATCATTCATTGTTTATAGATTTATTTTAATTGATTTTAAATCCAGGTGTAAAATTGTTTAAAAAAATATTTTACACTGTAATTTGATAAAATGTATTAAATGGTTAAAAATAGTTAAAGGATATTAAATTATTATATTTAAATTTTTGATTAAATTCTACATGAGTAATTAAGTATACTGATACGATTGGTCGGGTTTGTCAATTAATTTTTTACTATTTTCGCAAACTCGGCTACAACACACTTTCAGATTTTGAATCATTAATATTGTGTAGAGGTTTTAATAAACAAAAGGGGATTTTTTCATTTTATTTATGGATGTTACTTAATAAGATTTCGTAAACTGTTAATAAAAATATCAACGTATTTTAATTTAATTTAATCATTTTTCACAATAATTAAAAATGATTTTAATTTCAAAATATTTTTAAACTTAAATAACATCAAAGTTCTAAGATTAAACTTCTAACGTTCAACATAAACATTAAAGATCAAAATACTGTATTTTTTTTACGAGGTCAGTTGTTTGAGACAATGGAAACAGTAGAGTTTCTTATTTTAATTAAATACTTCTGATGTAGTTTTATACTCTAATGATATATGACTTCCAGTTTTGGCTACATTTCAAGGTCTGAGAAATCAAAAATACATTCTAGATGGATTGATAATTTCAAATGTTCGATTATTTCTAATTAATAATAAAATGTTAATAAATATATATATATATATATATTACTATTAATTATTATAATTACAAATACATATTACTAACACGATTACCTATTTAAATTAAATAACTTTTGAAAACAAAAACCGATGGATTCAAGACATTACTCTGAATCGTGTGTATTGGCAACAATAGATATCCGTATTGAAAAGTTTGTAGACCTAAATATTTATTATATTAGATAATATATTGTAAGAAACAGTAGTCAGTAGGTATGTTTACACTTTTAATTTATAATATAAATAAATAAATGTTTTAAATACAATGTAATGGTATTTTATTTTTATATATAGCATCTGTTGTATGTATAGAATGTTTATAATTAAAAAATAGTCAGTTTCTGCTTAATTGGTTTTTAGCCACCTTTTTTAAAAAAAAGTTATAGATAGATGAGTTTCTATTTCACAACTACTAACCGGTTGAATTAGTATATGGATGCCTATTTGAAATTGTGAAGTTTTCATTCACTCCAGAACAATTTTTAAGGAAATCGCCGAAATTATACAAGAGTTAAGTGTGGTGTACGAGTAAATAGAGTCAAAACATTTTACCCAAAGTCCTGACAAAGAAAATTCATTTTCTAGTCGAATTATTTACATAAAAAAAAAAAAATTATTAGTATATATGTGTATTGTATATAGGGTGTGTACTATAGGGTGAAAATAAGGATCGATATATATTATTAAGTGTACGCAAATTATATATTCGAATTCCATTGTAATTTTCATTGAGAACAAATTGTTATTATCGTGCATGCTCTACGGACGACACTGGCCGTGTGGCCATGGTTCGGGAGGGATCGTATATTATTCCGTGAAATACCGTAATAGCTCTGTGTATGTATGTATACGGACGAGAGGCAGAGCGGGCTCAAGGTATGAGCGAGCTACGCATCGGCATTTCGCAAGGGCGGCAGCTTTCTAATAGTTAAAAAGGTTTTTTTATGTAATAAAAAGTCGATGATCTTTTTCGTTATTTAGTCGGTAATCTGTAGGTTTGTCGGAATATCGTAGAATTTTTTTATGGGAAACCGAAAATAAAAACGGAAAAATTTAGTTCTGCCCATAGAGACATATTATTTTTGATTGGCCCTGGACGACAGTCACGAATATCAGCCGAACGTGGAAGTCGTGCGGGCGTCGGGGCACCTCTATACCCATAATTTCGCGTGTCCGGCAAAACGTGATGACTTCTACAGCTAGACACGTTTCGCGTTCACGCCGAAGTGAATAATATTGTATACACACCGAAATACGTAAGCACGGTAAAACAGGGCGATATATTCTGCGTATATGTACACGGCGATGGGTGGGGGGGGAGGGGAGGGGAGGGGAGGGGAAACACGATTCAATTGTTGAAGAATAATTTTTTGTCGAGAGAAATAAAAATCGGTTTTCTGACCGAGACAAATGTCTGGAAATATTACTTTGTATATATACAGTGGTTTAGGGCACCTATGTATTTTTTTATTTCACTTCACCCGCCGCGGTGTTTTCCGCCATACTACTTTTTTTTTTTCCCCCAAATTGGTCCGCGCGCGCGGAAAGCTGCGAGAACGGGGGAAATGGGTGGGGGGGGGGAAAAAACCACAACCCGTATACACACACGAGGTACGGTCGTACATAATAGATTCGTCGGCCATATATCCCCTGAATAACAATCGTATATGATATATACTCGTGGCAAAAGTAAAATTGATGGCCTGGCCGACACAAAGTACCGAACGAAATATGAGCTACCCCACGCGCTCACCCTCCTTCCCCCCCCCCGCTATTTCACCGCGCCAAGAAATTGCAATATAGTATTATTATATCGTCCCCTACCCCCCTCCCCTTCCCGATCCCTTATGCGTGTATAGACTCTGCAGTGCACTGCGCTGCACTACCCGTCCGCCACCTTCGCGCGACCGATTCGCCCTCCTCGGTCCTGTCCCTCGGCATCCGCCGTCCCGCCGAGCCCGCGGCCTCTAAACGACTTCAGGTATCAGCAGACACGCGCTGGGTAAACCCTATCAAACTTATCAACGACCGGCAATTTATTATCACACGGCCCGGCTTTATTCCGATATATTATATTCCGTAATACAACAATAATATAAGATGGACGTCCAAAAATGGTTTTTTGTCCCCTTCTTTTTTATCCCCCCGAAAGTCGCCGTCGTCGTGTTGATCGGTTTGACAGAGTACACGATATTACGCGTATAATGTTATTTGATAGGTGTATAATATGATTTTTATCCGTTGGTATATTTGATAACGTTCATCGTTCGAAAACCGCGTCGAAAAATCGAAATCGGTATTCCATTTAAATACGTGTGTACCGGACAACGTTTCTGTCGATCGACTGTGTAAAATACAGATTAATATCCATAACGGGCGTCGTTCAAGACCACGCATTTTTCACAAGTCATTTTCGTTCAAGTTTTTGTCTTTTATTCGAGGGTCGATCGTTCAAAACTGTTCTATGTTTAATTTCATTCACACTTTAAAAATTAAAATATAAACAAAAAATAGCAGAATTTGTATTTAAAATAATATTATAATGTTTATAAAAAGCATATTATATAAAAATCAATCAAATAATTCATGGCACCTAAAAAAGTATAACTTATATAAATATGTTACATAATAATAAGTAGTTAACGTAACGTAATGTAGTAGGTAATGCAGTTTACGTGCATTGCTTCTTTCGGTTACACGTATGAATGGGCCGGGGCACTAACCCGCTGTGTTCACTTCGAAACACCACGTCGACTAGATAACAGGTTAAATAAAACACGGGTAAGAGGGATGATAAGGTTTATTTTAAATAAAACCGTGCGGTATTGAACGATGACCTTTTTTTGAAAGTCTGAAATTTTGATAACCACCGTTTAAACCCCGATCAAACTATATAAAATAAATAATAAATCTATTAATATTAATCCGATAAATTCTAACTATACTACAGTATTGAGTATACATATGCACATATTATTAGAAAATCGTCTAGCCCTATAATCAATTAAAACAGGTATATAGATTGTTATTAAGCGCCTACTGCTATCGTAACATTAATATCATATACAGTGTAATTTTGATAAATTGAAACTTAATAACTCAAATCTCTTGATAATTTCAACAAAATTAATCGTTTTAAAATGTTCAATATAGGTATAGTAGGTACCTACACTGGATTCATTTTACATACTTATTCTATTTTTGATAACTACATAAGTATAGAAATATGCATATATACATATATGTACATACTTATATAAATATAAGTATATTTTTCCTCTCTAGACTTTCAACTATAAATTACTCAATATTTTTTATTTATCTCTGCGATTATATAAATATTGTATTATATATTATTTTATATGGTAAATTTAATCAAATATAATTATACACATAATAAAATATTATAGTAGTGCGCATATTCATGTGTTATTTGTTTATTTTTTAAATGAGAAAAAATAATATAATTTTCTTTCGTTGCCAAAATTATAATTTATTACGTTTTTCACGATAAGCGAATCGACTGAATGTTATATTGTGGAAACATTATTTTTAATATACGGTATACTTCGAATGTAAGAATCTTAAAATGTACTGTAAAACACTGTCACTATAATAAGTATATTATTTGTATTCAAGATTGTATCTGATTGTAATCAGATTTTAATAAGATTAAACAATATATAAAATGAATTCAAAGATAATTTACGCCTAAAAGAACAACATGTTTAACCAATTTCACTTTTAATTCGAATAATAAAGAAAATATAATCTATACAATAAATATTATACAATTATAATTGATTAATATGTTAAAATAGTTTGTATAGGCACTTAAATATACACTAAATAATGATTTGTCCACAAATATTTTTAAGGCGTTTTTTCCCCACAAACACACATTTATTTTATTTGATATATTTTGATTTTAAAGGTTCAAAGTATAATATTAATATATTTTCCATTGAAATGAAATAATTTTTAAAAATTAATTTTCATCAAATCATTGCGATTTATCTTATATTATAAGGCATTATGAAACAGAAGATTTTTTCTATAAGAGAGCTAAAGTAAATTAAACATTCCAACACGTTTTACATTAAAACTCATAAAATCTTTTATATAAAAATGTTGAACTATTGCTAATATGAAAAAAAAACGTAATGAAAAAAATGTTAAAACAACTTTATTTTGAAAACGCAAATAAAACTAATGTTTTATTATTTAGAGCACATATTAAATTACATAATAAATTAACTATATCAAAAAAACAAATGTATTTTAAAAAAACGTTACACATTCAAAATAAGAGACAAAAGACTAGTTTTACGCGAACATGAAACACTGGAGCTACAATCAAAATAAAATAACAACATTTTTATACCAATTAAAGAATAACTAAATCTGTGATGTGGTATTTTAATTTTTTTATAAAGTTATTTTAAATTAAGTAATTAACTGTTAAAATGATTATTTTTTATACATTTATAATAAAAAAATTGAGACAAGTTATGAAAAAATAAAAAAACTTCGTCACAGATTAGATTCTCTTCTAAATATAGAAACAAAATTGTATGTTTTTATGTTGATTGTAGTCTTGATTTAAGTTTACGTATACCTACATATATTATTTTTTTAAACAAATATCGGGATTATACAACAATTAAATATTGTATACAGAGCTATTACTAAATTACTTTTAAAATATATTGAATTATACTTTCAAATGGTTAAATTTTTGTTTATTTTTTTTATCTTTATAAAATTTGCCTATATAGACCCTTTTAAAATACGGGTCTATGGCATCTTCTTCATTGACAAAGTGTATAAATCGTTATTAGTTACCATAAAAATATTGTTATTAAAGCTCGTGAAACGCATAAACATCATAAATTATATTTAACCCAGAATTCTATACATATTATTTTAAATAGATATTATTACAGTTTAATTTAAATTTTTTGATAAAAGTATATTATATTTTATCCAAAACAATATTGTGTTTTTAATAAATGTATAAAATGTTAATCATTTTGTTTGATTAGATTGTATTAAAATCAATGGTCAGCCTTTGATTGGATAAACTCGATGAAAATATTATGAATATAATATACCTAATGATTTTTATTTTATTTTATAGAAAAATAAAACACAATATGAAACTACCTGGTAATCGTCGAAGGAATGCGCACAACATAGCATGAAAGTAATAATGTTTGCATAACCAACGTGTGTCGTATACTATATGAAAATCGTCAGGAAGACCCGTTTTTTAAAAATTCTATAATATTGCCTGTTAGCTAATGCTTAATGATACTTTTAAAAGTAAAATTAGTGTAATAATTTTTTAAAAAAAATTAAGCATATTTTGAAAGTAATTTATAAGGTGGTACCATTATTTTATTATTATGCAATTACAAAATAATTATTCTTAATAATATTTACGCAATACAAATGCATATTAAAAATGTTTTAGAGTTAAAACAATTTTAATTTCCGTTCATTCTGTAACTACTATACCACAGAATAGAAAAAACCTAGTAAATATAAAGTCAAAATATATTCCCGTCATTCGTGTTATTCGTTGTTAATATTGGATTGTCAACTATTCAGATTTCATTCAAACAATTCAGATTTTCAAGTACCTGTTTAGTATTTAGTTATATAGTATAATGTAAGTATAAGTTTATAATATAAGTTTTATAATATAAGTATAGGTAATATACTTAGTATACTATAAAACTAGATGCTATGTGAGGTTTCAAAAATAAATACATATCTAAATAAAGATTATTATTTAGGTATATATAGTTCTTTATTATTATTAATTTATTTATTTACATTAGGTTATTACTCATTTGGAATTTGTATCACATTTAATATATGGTTAATTTTATCATTCATAATATTTCCAATAAAAAAGGTCAATTACAGTGTCCAGATTTGACAATTGTAAAAGTTGGCAACCCTAATATTATCTAATATCTACTTATATATTCAGTGGCGGATTCAAGAGTGACCGGAGGGACGTGTCTCCCCTAAGGCATTAACAAACTTGTAAGTTTATAAATGAGATATAGAAATTTCTAATCAATCAAAATATAATAAATAAAATATTTCATTAAATTACATTATAACGTTTTGTATATTATTGGAGAATCATTTTTTATATACTTCATAGGAGGATGGGGTAAAAACTTCAATATATTATAATATTTTTATATTTACTATCGGGTTTCGTAATAATCTATTGTCAGATAATTTTCCAGGGAGACATGTCCCTCCCCTAACTCCCTCAATGGATGTATATGAGTAGTGATTGGCAAATACAGGGTAAATACTCGTTAAATTGGGTGAATTCAGTTTTAGTATAAAAATGAAATATATCTGAACAGTTTTGTATTTTTATTTTATTACCTTTTCTTAAATATAATTGTTTAGTAGTATATAAAATACGGTTTGTAAAATACTAAAGTTAAAACATAATAATTAATAATCAGTCCTTAGTTTTCGAATTCCATATTATTTCACTAAAAAATTACATCATATAAATTAAATTAGTAAAATTAAAAAAAAAAGTAGTCATAAAACTTATTTCAGTTATGGATTAATGTATAACAAACATATGTTTACATTACATTACATTTTGTTGATGTTCCTTAATTTTATTGATATTTGCGAATTTGAAGATTTTTTTGCAATAATCACAAATTATACTTTTATTTTCAACACGAATCACGATGGTAATATTTCTACATAAGATCATTTATACAACCCATTTTACAAATTACTAAATAAAATATAAATTAATAAAATTCTTGGGTAGGTGGGTAAATACCATGTAAATATCCAAAATATTTACCTACCCAATAGGTATTTACCCGAGAAACATCATTATACACACTTACTCTTAGATATGATTATTTGAATAAATTGTAATAATATTATAATTATTATTAGGTATAGATACATAAACCTAGATATGTAGGTACTATGCGTAGAGAGAGAAAACGTCAGCAGTAATTTAGAAAAACAGAGCTACGAGGTGACAGAAAGTAGCCAAGACAACATTATTAAATTATGTGATATGTACAATAATAATTTAAGATATAATCACGGATATACGAAATCTACAAAATTGGTTTCTTTATACATTTATAACGAATATTCCTAATATATATATAATATATGATTCTTCGTAATACCTAAATAGGCATATAACCAATATTATTTTACCGTTTTAAATGTTTAAATCGTTTGAAACTCAGAAGAAAAGCATTACAATTTATTCTTTCTTTTATGACTTACTCGTATTTATATCTCTCTCAGTCTCTCATATTATGTTTATGATTTCTTTCATACAATGCAGAATTCGTAAGAATCAATTGTTATTATTTGTTAGGAAATGGGGGATAAGTTCTTAGTCCCTAGTTTATAGATCATTTTATAGAATTGATCATTTTATCATAATATCATTACATATTATATTATAACATTATCATAATGGACAACAATAATATTGCCTTTTCCAGGACCACACTTTTAATATTGTATAAATAATTGTATCTTTAAAATGTATTGGCAATGTTGCATAATGTTATAGTTTATTAAAAATAAAACACTTTTTCTATAGTACCTATATTAAAATATGTTAATTTAATTAATAATGATTGAAAATTGTGCACGATAGGTATATAAGTTATAGATTTTTTTTTTGCAAGAGACAATAAACTACGAGTATATATATATATAAAGGTGACTTTATAAATTTTAATTAAAACTCCATTTTGGCGAATTTATATAAACTCTAAAAACGAACTTACAATTACTTGCAAATAAAGGACTATAACTATTAATTTATAAACAATTGGTAGTAATCAGTTTAATACTTTTTTTTCAAAATCTACTTTTTTAGAACAATTTATGACCATTTTTAAGATGTACATTTAAACTAGAAATGAGATTCATAGGTTCATAATATATTGATAAAGAATATATAAGTAATAATTTTAAGTATATTATACATAAAATGATACAAAAATCTATATCATAGTCTGTATAGGTACCTATATAATATATACAAAACAAATATATTATAATGTTACTGAAAATCATTAGTGTGGCATCCTCTTAATAAAATAAAACAATTGCGATAATACAACAGTCAATTGCCGATTGAAACAATTCGACCGTGAAAATCGGACGAGAGTTGAAAAAAAAAGCGGTAAAAAAACAGAGGTTAAAACATGTATAAATAAAGAGGAAGGAGGGTTAAGCCTATAAACAAGCTCGATGGCCTTTTTCCCTCTTTTGGTGTGTTTATTTTTATTTTTTTATTTTTTTTTTTTAATACTTGTCGAAGGGACGTAAAATTGTTCGTGGTGGTGGTTCAATTGCTGATCGGCAAACCCACCTGTTGACGGACCGTCGCCAACCCTTATATTATAACCAGCGTGCTGTTTATTTACGCGAAAACGAGCTTTTCCGATATTTACCCGAAAACGACCCATCGCCACCCGAGGGGACTTTTACGACCGATTAAAATGCGAAAATAATCACATCTGTTAATCGTGAATCAATTAAATACGAATACAAAACTTTGTTTATATGGTATATTACGCGCTTGGGCGAAAGTTGTTAATCGCAGTAAATTTTATGTGCACAATACCTACAGCTATGGTACAAGACCACTAAAAAAGGATAAACATTTTGTCGAATATGGAATAAAAATGAAAAATAATATCTAATTACTGTATCTGTACAGACAAATGGTTCATGAATCATGCACAATTCAAAAGAAAAATAACCATATTAATTTGATAGAGTCAGTGGCGTATATGAAAAATATTTTTTTTTTTTTTTGGGGGGGGGGCTAATAAAAATATATCGACCGATTTGTTGTGAGAAAGCACGTCGCAGGATTGGATCTAAGGAAGAGAACGTATTATATGCGTAAAAACATATATTTTAAACTTTCTCCCCAAAAATCATTGAAATTATTTGGTATTACTAAAAATGAACAAAAATCGTGTCATTTATCAAAATCATACTAATTTTAATTAAATTTCGGTTAGGGGAGGGGTTTACGGGAATATGTCCCCCCTATATATGCTACTCATGTCTGTTAGTCACGATCCAAGTCTTTCAAGTTGAATTTAAAATTAAAACAAATACTATGAAATTATATTGTTATATTGATTGAAATATTAATAGTATAAAATTTTTTATTATATGGCTCATATTATGAGACACCTAGTGTATTGATAATGTATAGTTTCTCTAACTAAGGTAAACTAAAATAAATCGTAAAACTATTAAAAAATTTATTATCTCTAAAGTATATTAGACTTTAGAGATGCTCGACACGGTCCCATATTTTCATCATTAATCGCGCCTGACTTTAGTGCTTCGGTCGTTGCATTAAAGTGCATATTGCATACCGGTACAGATTATGCCGCATTGTCACCCGCCTTGTAATTATTACGCCTTTGAATAATTATATGTTATACAAGTGCAATAAAAATACACGTATAGTCACTTGACTTTATTTTCATTGTCTATCCAATAACTCCTTGTTATGGTGGACAAAAAATAGGTGTTTATAGTGTGAAATAACACGATTTGATTATTATACAATAAAATTAATTTATGTAAATACAATTTACACAATTTAATCTAGATTGTCTATAATTATTATTATACTTTTTGTTTTAGAAAATTCAAGTAGACTGCAAATAAAGTTTTTCATAATATATCACAAAATGTAATATGTATTTTAAAATACAAAGGAATTATATTTTTAAGAATTCAAATTTAGTAAAGATATAATTAAAGCATTTTCTCAATGTTTGTTAAGTATAAAAAACAAACATTAAGGTAGAAAAAAGATTTATATTTATATAAATACTATCTTAAAAATTAATGAAAACGATTAAAATGTTGGTTCAGATATATGTTGTAATATTGTAATAAAGTATCAGTTACCCATTTAACCTATAGGTACCAGTTAAAAGAACAATAGGTATACATATAGATGACGAAGTGATACACAATGTAAATTCAACATTTTTACCATGGACAAAAGTACACGATACGAGATACTTTTCTACCTGATATATCGTGACATTATGTCGTCTTGCCAATCACCGATTAACTATATTTCCCGACATAAAATCCAACAAATATTATTTAAATAAGCTAAAATATCCATTTAATTTAAACTTATAACTCTATACTAACTCTAAAATTTAAATGAAATAACCATTTTGTAAATATTTTTTATTTAGTTAAAAATTGTATTGAAATTTAATAACGTAATTATAGCAAACATATACACAATCGTGTTCTATCCTTATTTGTGATTGGCAACTTTCGAAGTATTATTTGCAGCCCAGATATTATAACATACAACCTTATCGGTGGTGAAATTATTATTGAAAACGTTTTGATTATAGGTACCGGCTGTGTTCAGTTATCTCGAAACGGAAATGTTGGCGATTAATTATAGATCCAAGTATAATTGTATCGATAATCAGGAAGCGAGGAGAAAGGATCAGCAGTACGCGGAATCGTTGCGTTTGATATGGTATTAGGCTATAAAAGATAACGTTCCCTTTACTCTACCTTATAACTAAATATTTCACGGTATAATTTATGATTATGGGTAGTTTTAAGATGCGATCGGAAAATGATAAGTTTGACAGAGAGGGAGCGGGTTTATTGAACGTAATCAACACCCGGTATTAACAAGACTTTGCAGCTACCCCGGGGGACTACGATAAGAAAACCCTCGCTGATTAATAATAACTTGCCGGCAAACCTTAATGTGATGCTATAACTTATAGAACAGTAGAAATTTCAATAAAGACGTCGATAGGGAGTAATATAATTTTTACCTTGGGGGCATTACAACCAATATTGCGGTATGCCGTGCGGTATATAACAAAATTTCGAAGTAATAGACGACGAATTATTTACGATCTAAGACAATGAATATTATAATACTATATACATTTTCATCAAATATAGGTAGTACTAGGTATAGGTATAATAATCTTTACTTTAACCTTACATATAAAAATACATTACCTATATTCATACAACTACGACAAGATTACAATTTTATAATTATATTAATTTCTAAAGATTTTAAGAATTTCTTTAGAACAATACTAAAAAATAGATAATTTTTCGAAGTAAAAATCAATATTTTTCGATATTTTAGAGTTCAGTTTTACACTTGCATTATTTTGTATTTGAGTATTTTCCTTAGCCTAACACGTTGATTGAAATATTATCCACCGACATCGACTTGTTTAAAAGAAAGCGTATATATCCCAACTTTTTTGTAGATAATTTATATGAGGTCAATGGGCAGCGTAGAGTAGCAAAACAACTTTATCAATGTGTCGAGTACATACCTACTATAATAGAGGATGTAGTCTTATAGTCTATTAACTTTAGTAATATCCCTTACCATGAATAATATGGTCTCTATGTTCCATGTTTCAGCACAATCTATTTTGAATTTTATGAAATATAGAAAAACTCGATCGATTGCAAGAAGAATTATACTAAAAGAGAAAATCCTCATTGATAATTTAATAATGAACGTGAACAATAATTTATTTACTATTAACATGAAAACATTAAATTTAATGTACCTAATTAATAATATATATATATATATATATGTAAAATATCACAAACAAAAACAAAAACACGATATAGAATAGAACAAAATAATGTAAAATGTACAGAAAAAAATCGATGTGTTTGGTGATCGTCTAAACGTAGCCATAGATATTGCACTACTGCATCTTCTGCTAAAAATGATAAAAAATTCTTCTATGATTTTCTATTACTTTTTTTTTTTTTATTAATTTCCCGTACCATATATGTTACGTGCCGCCGGTGTTATAAGTACGTATTTTCCTCTGCATTTTTCGACTGTTTTGCTGTCGACCGGCGATTTCTTTGTTCTTCATTCATCCGTATTTCTAGCTGTTATCGACGGTATTTTGTTAATTTTCTCTGATCTTCTCAATTATTGAAACAAAAGTGTCCGGACGATCTCCGTGGATCACGTCTTTGCAAGAAATCCGTTGAACAACGATATACCGGTAATTTTATTCCCCATTTTTTTTTTTTTTTTTTTTTTTGCACTAGAAAATTTTATAACCGGTGGACATACCGACTGTAATCGGTGATAAAAACGAATTTCTATGATCGAAATAAGTTTCTAATTTTGCACCGATTGCTTACAACGAATTTCTTGAAACGTAGGTGATACTCTATGCGAAAGCACACGGAATCGCGGTGATAACGACTAACGAGTGTTTATCAATTCGTGGTAACCATTATCCGGTCGAAATCGCCAAATTTTTTATTATTTAATATTATTTATTATCCTTTTTTCTCGTTTGTTTGAATAATATTATGATATGAACTGAGTACTTATTATAAATGCGACTATTTAATTAAATTGTGCGTTATGTAATGGCCGACTTAATTCCATGTAACGAGTTCGTATTCGATTTGTACAAACTCATTATAAGATGTTTTATCAGACATTCGTACATTTCCAACTGGTGACAACATAGTTATATAAAACCCGATAATAGTAAGTCCGACCAATGATTCACAGAGTAGGTAGCTAGATAAAGTAGTTTTTATATTTTAATATTTTATAGCCAATGTATTTAAATGTAAATGTAAACGTCCGTAGTATTTTTCACAATTGTAATAAAATTTATATTGATGTGTGGTCGTGAAAACCGATACACACAAGCGAATAAACACAAACACACATTATCTTAGATGGTACTTATAATCAGGGTCGGGCAGTATTCTAAATACGTATCTTAGATATAAATTGTATCTTGAATAAAATGTTCTGGAAAGTATCGATTGTGATACTTTTTTCGTCTATATTATCGAATATTTCATAAAATTGTTATCAACAAAAGATACTCGATACATCCGATCGATGATCAAATGTAGGGAGGTGCCTACGATACAACTATAGACCCACTAAAAAAAAAAAAAAATACAATTTTAATAAAAGAATCCTATGTACCACATAGAATACCTTTACAAATATTTAATCTTAATTTTCTTCGAAAAGCTAAATAAATAAATTATAATTTAAAGTACACCTACCTGAATTATTAGTATTTATATTAACAATTAACATAATTATTATAACTTTAAACTTATAAGTATTTATTTTTGTATAATTTTTCTCTAATAATTCAATAATTAAAAATCGCTATGTACAATGTATTTTAAATAGTAATCATTAATCTGTACCCAATAGTAATCCAGAATTATGGGTAAATAACTTATTATTAATAAAGTTGTGTAATTAAATTACCAACTATATGGTTACTTATAATTTGTGCGTTTCACTGTTTCAATTGTTTCAAATAATTTAAATAACTTTTCCTTTCAATGCATTATTATTTTATTATACATATAATATAGACTATAGAGTACCTATAGACATATTATAGTGAAATTAATACAATTATTAAAACTAATTTTAATATATCGAGTGTTGAGTATCGAGTATCTAGTATTTAAATAATTAAAATGCAAGTATCGAGAATCTTGTATTATAATACTTGTTAGAAAAGTATCTAGTATCTTGTATCTAGATACTGAAAATTTTGAAGTATTTTGACCGACCTAACTTATAACGATGTTTAATCAGATTTTTGAAGACCTGGCGACAATGGTTACATATAAACACGAAATCGGTAAGTCCGATTGACTTCGTATGTGCAGAGTAGGTACCTACCTACTAAATTCTATTATACCCATTAGATTTCACCCCTGATTTAATAGTAGGTACCTACCTAAATGTATTTAAAATCGTTAGACCTCCGTGGTATTTTTCACAATTTTAATTGAATTTATATTAATGTGTAGTTGTGACATTTGGTGTTACACTTAGGTGAATGTTCGAGTTCTTGAAAAATCCGTGAACAATGAGTTCAATTAATTTTCGAATTACATACTATTTGTTAACTATTCATCGAAAATACTTTAAGAGTGAAGAATTATTTTTTTAAAAGCGAAAGTCATTTTCCGCAGCAGGTAAAATATTTATAAAATTACCTCCCAAAAACGTCGGTCCCCGACTATTGCGAGTCACGATAAAGTACATAAATCGAGGTACACGAATTGTTCTCAAAAGTAGATCGTTCCACTAATAAGATGTTGTACTAAAAAAAGTTGTACTTACAAGGTGTCATACATTCAAAAGAAGTTGAACATAGAAGTAGTTTCATCCCATGAGTGTTGCACATAAGTTAGTCGTATATAATAATGCCTGCTAACTTCAAATACTGTTATAGATGTGGATAGGTAGATTTTCCTTTAATTTTCAATGATGCGATACATAAAAGATAAAAAAAAATATAGTGAATATTGCCATTCATATGCCAAAAGCAGTAGATAAAAAAAAAGTTAAAAATCGATAAAAAAATCTTCAAAGAACCAATCTGATCCAACTTACTACCGAAAAATAAGTACACACGTAAGGATTGGTCAAGTTTTCTGGTTGATAAGTATTATTTCAAGAAGAAAAAGTACAAAATACAAAAATAAACCCCACTGTAAAACCACTATAGTTTCGCTCAAAATCTAAAACAACATATTAATAGCATATAAACATACAGGTATTTCTAATATTTAAAATCAATAGATTTTAAAATATAGCTTTAATCTTAATCTTGGTCTCTGATCACTGGTCTCCGAAAATCAGCCATAGCAAGTAATATATTTTGAATTTTTAACATTTTCCGCACCACCAACTATAAATAAATAGGCGTTAAGAATTAATATAAACCCTATAGTAATTACTATATCCTAATGAAAATGAAAGAATTTTATATTTAGGTACTTTGACATGTGTAAAATTTAATGTTAACTGTATAACAATTTATTATATTGGCTCAATCTAATGACTAAGTCCTAATCTAACCAGTAATCAAGTATTATAAAACAAGTTAAAACCTATTTTTCACATATAATTCTTTAAATTATTTTGAACTTTATTACTTTATTACTTAAGTGAAAAATTATATCCGTGCAGCATTTGAAATTAGTTAAATCGTTTATCAACATAAGAGTATGTGTATCATATTCAATTTATTTGTAAAGCTCCAAATATAATTCATTATAAATTATTATTTATTATAAATTATTTACGACTAATGCATAAAATATACCTACATATTCTATTTTCCATTCGCCCAAATTATAATTTAATTATTCACATTATAATGTATAAATATGTCTCTATGTGTTTCTTTTTTGGAACACATGTTACTTATGGTTATTTTGTGTTGAAGCATTATTCATGTAGGTACACATTAATTTTTTCAAGGCCTAAAGTGATTTTTTTTTAACTTAATAAGTAACGTGCTGTGAACTAAACGGATAGTCATGTCTAAATAATTATTATCTCTTCGTGAATTTGTTTATGGTCAATAATTAATAAAAATACTCCATGGAAGATGGTATTATTCATTTACGATATCACAAATTCGTTAATCTAATTTATTTAAATTAATACTTGTATATTATAAAGAACACTTTGAGTAAGATACATACATTACAGTACATACATTATACATACCTATACATATATTATGGTTATTGGTAATTGTTGTTTATAATTCATATGATTAAATTATTTAGTTTTATTAGTCGATAATAATATGCGAGCAGTATAACGGTTTTAATCACCAAAGTGAACATATCGTAATGGACAAATTAAAATGCATTGTTTTTATTGCTATCGTTTCCATTTTCACGCGTATATAGGGGGAACTTGGTTGAAATATATACCTAGTGATTAAATATGCATATGTTATGTGCACTCAATAGTGGCTGTCTAAATAGGAATGTTTTACAATACTTAAAAGAATTATAAAAACTGATTTAAAAAGTTAAACCATATTGAACAATATAATATACGAGTAGATAAGCACGGAAATTGGATATTTGGAGCTAATTTAATAAACATTACCCAAAATTATATTTTCTTGTGAATTTTCTCCGGTTTTTGAAACTATTTGAAATTTTCATATGAATTGTGGAACTCTACTTTTGACATGAAATATCATCTCTTTTTCGTTCCAAAACCTTTAATAATGGGTATAACAAAATAATATATGAAATGTTTTTTTCTGTCTGAAAATGTTAACCTAAAAATGTTTACATATTATCTAATCCTACTAATACTGATCAATTAATTTATAGAATGTAGCATTGACCATAGTATCGAGGTACTTATATATTGGATTTACATTTTGTGTGTTCTTTTTTTAAATAATATTTTATATACATATTATATTACTTATATATATTTTTTGGGTAAAAAAGCCAAATAAGGGCTTATAAGTACGACGGCACCAATAATATCCACGGATAACTGAATACTGATAAGGTATCGTGTACAAGTATAGATACGTACCTACGGAAAACATAATATATTATCATAAATGTGAACACAGTCGAGGGAATGTATAGTGTATACTAGTGTATGACATGTTTTCTGTGTAGCCAGTACACAAAGGCGCCCGCAGAAATATCAACCATGGGAGGTAGTGTCTTACCCCCCTTCCAAAAAAAAACTTCGGAAAGCAGTCGGAAAATAGTAGAAAAAGTCGATGGCTTTTTTTTTTGCTTAGTTTAAATTTTTGAAGAGACATTATTTTTTCACATTTTTATCCCCCCCCCTCCAATTAAAAATGTTTTCTTCGGACGGCTCTGGGTTGGACACAATACTTATAAGTTATATATATGTATGAATGTAATAGTTAAATATATAAGTCTGTCTTTTCAAATACTACTACTTTTATAACACGTTCACAATTTTGAAATCGCATTTGTCAAGAATAATTATTTTGCGGAGGCCGACAAATCATGATAATATAGATCATACAATATTCAACATTTTGTAAATTGTTACAATTTAGTACCAGTGACGGCTCGTGGGCTTTGAGAGTGGAAGGGCGATTAAAAATTATTAATTTTTGAAAAGCATAGAATACAATACAATAATTATGTACTAATTTAAAAGGTATTTATTAAACCAAAATTAATACCATATAGAAAAACAAATATATACAATTATTGGCAAATAAATAAATCGAAAATTACCTAAAATAATAAAAAGTATACGTTTATATTCAAAAAATGTAAGTGTCTATCTTTCATTTCGCTAATCGTGTATTCCGAGTTGTTTTATTTCAATTTTCCCATATGTGATACTACATTTTTATCTACTATATTATAATAATATAATATACACCAATAATAAAAGAATAAATTAAATAAATAATAAAGAAATATTATAGAAATGTGCACGCGTCACGAACAAAATAAATACACGTGTTAACTCATTCCGTATTGTTCCGCAGTCCACACGCATGTCGGGCGATTATTCGTATCGCTCCGGCGGCCGCATTATTACCGAATTCCCCCCTCCCCTATGTTTTTGTGTTTTGATCATATGGTTATGATGGGGACTGAGTCGTCAACGTCGTCCCGGCACCGAGCGCTGTTCGATACTCGATAATCGAGCAGATGAATATATATAGTCGGGTAAGTATTTCAACCGTGCTATTACCTACCTACCTATACACATTATATTTATAAACTCCGATTATCTCATGGTGTTTACGTCGTTACAACGTGAATGTAAATAATCGTTAGTAGGTGTTCAAATCAGTTTCTGACTTGTTAACGAGTAATTTGTTACAATTTTAGCGTGGGGGGGGGGCGGGGAGGGGGAAGCCGATCGCCCCGTCGGCCCTACGCGCACGAGTCAAAAATGTTTAGTGTACTTACGTAAATAATGATTTTTTTATTGGTAAAAAAAAAAAAAAAAATACTTTAAAAAAAATATTTATTAAAATACACTCTCATACACGAACATTGGCTCAAATGGCGGAAGGGGGCGCCATGGCCACCTCCGGTCCCCCTCTGCGGGCGCCCTTGCCGCCGGTACACTGTACGCACTATATACACACCATAGCCGTCGCCGCCGTGCCGTTGTTAATAACGGACGAGAGCTCTCATAGTAACATTAAAATTAAAGGGGTTGGGAGGCGGCGTGGTAGATGTAGTTATTTTTTGGGGGGGGGGGGAGAGGGGCGACAGGGCCCTTCTGTCTTTTGTTAAGAGTCTAATAACGTTTTATTACCTTTCCGAAAACTTTGCGCCCGGCGTAGTCTTAACACCTTCTAAAGAATCGTTAGCTCTACGTCACATTTCTTCATTTTACCCGTAGAGAACATGACTGGCGCGCGCGTCTGTGTGGCACGTCGTATTCGCCTATATACAACACACACACACACACACACATAATATACATATTTACGCGTATAATTGCAACGTGTGTGCAAATATATATATATATACGGCCGCGTATAATGTAAGTCGTATTGTATATAGTGTAGTGTTGCCCGTCCGCAGGAAAAGTTCTCAAAATACAACGTGCGCGCCGCGGCAAACTCATCGGCGGCGGAGGGGGTTATCATATTATTGTCATGGGAGTGATACACGAGAGAGAGAGAGAGAGAGAGACAGAGAGACAGATACCTCTTTTCCGCGTGTATTATTTCTTCCTCCACGGGTTCCTCTACTCGTTTTATCCGTACGTATATGCACGCAAGTGTGTGTATTTTAATTAAATATCATCTTGACGGCGGCTCGGAAATTTTTAGCTCCGATTCACCGTGTTTATATCCTCGTCCTACACACACATATATATATATATGTATATATAATTAATGTATCTCGTCTTATTATTATTATCATTATTATTATTGTTATCATTATATATGTATATAAAGTACGTATATATATGTGTACACGCGGTACGGAGAGAGACGGTATATATATATATATACTCCGCCGTATAATATAATATATAATATACGGTTGTGCTGCGGCCGTACGTGTGTTCGTCGGTCGGGCCACCGTCAAAAAGGGGTAAAGATAGTAAGTTACGGTCGTCGCGCGTCGGTGCCCCGACGGGGGGGGGCGGGAGGTTGCGGAAAAAATCGAAAACAACGCCGCGCCATCACCGTAGTTGTGTTAAACACAATGCGAATGTTCCGTCTAATTGGACACATATAATATAACTGCCGCGGCTATATTATACTAATAATATGATAATAATATTGTGCTCTTGTACGGATTTCGAGTAGGTACACACTACTATCACACTGTCGCACGTTTTAATAATATAATATAATATACCGTACGGTGTACGCACGTTTCGTCATTAGGAAATATAACAATAATAATAATAATAATAATAATAATAATAATAATAATAATAATAATAATAACAATAATAATAATAATAATAATAATAATAACAATAATAATAATAATAATAATAATAATAATAATAATAATATACACACTCGGTCGGGTTAGATAACTCTCGAGCGTGGGATATATCAAGACATTTTATTATTGTTATTATTATTATTTTTTTTTTTTTTCAAGCACACCGAACAAAATATAATATCCGTGATTTCAACAAAAAATATACATTAATATTATATACGTCCAATGTTGATTTAACAGTAAAACGTATATTGTCCATTTAACAATGTATTTTATCCACGTCTCGGGTAAAACTGTCCAATTGAATATACAAATTTATTTCAATCGACAAATAGATATTTTGTCAATTCAATTATAACACGTCGTAGAACGAAAACGCCCGTTAATTGCGTCAATCAAATAAATAGTCAATTTAAACAGAATTTTTTTTTTTCAATTTAATAACATATTTTATTATTATAATAATAAAATCCGTATTCATTTTACAAATTATTTTTATTAAATTGAAACACTTATGTATTTTGTGAAATTTACAAAATTAATTTCTTATTGTAAACACATTTTTTTTTTATTAATTTAACAATATAGGTATACATTAAAACAATAAAAATCGCATTATTTCAACAAACATTCGTTTGTCGAAATTTGATTATTGCATATTGTTAATTTTACCAATGATATTTGGTTCAGTGTACGTTTGCCCGGTCCAAAAGGACAATATATTCGAGAATTTTCGTAGACGGACATCGAACTGTCAAAAGTTCAACTTGTTACTGCGAGTGTCCAATAAAAAAAAAACATATTAAAGTATCCATTAAATAATGCGGCATACGAGTATTAGATTAAAAACCTCTCCCAAATTCATAATTTAAAAAAAAATTAACGATCGTAACCATATCAATGCAGCGAAGTATATCCATTTAAATCTCCTGGATTGTGCATAATATAATAGGGTATCCACTTTTATATCAATAGGTTAAGCATTTAATTAGGGGCAAGAAAAAGAAAATGGATAATTGGCGAAATTTTTCCAGAAATCGAGAAATCGCTTTGAAAAACAGTAAATAAACAAAAATATCAATCTTTCACTTCTCAATTAGATAATGATAAAGCTCTAAGGGCTGCCTCCCCAGGTGATTTCCGTGTCGTTTAACTCAAATCCACTTCTACATAAATAATGTTTGTAAATTATAAACTATTTTTTACAAATTTTAATTTACTGATACATATAATAAATCATTTGAAATATATTTTGAAAAGTGGCGGCTCGTGTGTAAGGGTGACGGGGCGTTTGCCCACCTCTAAAATTGTACCTAACAAATTACTTATTTAAGAGTTAGATATTGACTTAAATATTAACAATTATTTATATTTATATTGTAATGCATTTATAAAATATTTTATCGAAAGTAAAAATTATTTTCCATTGTTATAAAAACACTACGAGGTAATCGGAGTTTAAAAATATTTGTAGGTAACACTGTAACAGCACGGTTGAAATTGGTAGGTAGGAAATAGGTACCTATTATACATCTGCGCAGTTATCGAGTATCGAACAGCGCTCGGCACTGGGATAACTTCAACAATCGTCCATCAAAACTATATGATCAAAACACAAAAACATAGGAGGGGAATTCGGTAATAATGCGGCCACCGGAGCGATACGAATAATCGCCCGACATGCATGTGGACTGCGCATCAATACAGAATAAGATAATGTGTAATTACTATTTACTGTGTGTTCGTGACGCATGCACATTTCTATATTTCTTTATTATTTATTTAATTTATTCTTTTATATTCTTTTAATATATTATTATAATATAGTAAGTTATAGTAAATAATCATATTAACAGAAAATTGAAATAATACAACTTAGAAGACCTTAAGTTTAGTGATATGAAAGATATTACATTTTAAGTATAAAACGAATAATAATTGTTTTATTATTTTGTAATTTTCGAATTTTCTTTTTGTTTTCCTATATAATATTAGTTTTGGTTTAATAAATACCTTTTAAATTGTACACCAATTAATAATAAAATTAATTATTATTGTATTTAATGCTATTAAAAAATTAATAATTTTTAATCGCCCTCCCACTTTTAAAGCCCACGAGCTGCCCCTGATTTTGGATAACCTTTACATACACTAAAATTCATAAAATATTTTTATTTAATTAAAAATAATAATTTATTAAACTTAATACAGTTTAGTTATAATTACAGCATTAGATTATTAGTTTGCAAAAGTGAAAAGGAAAATGTTACAATGTATAAATTCTCAAATATTTATCAATAAAAACTATGAAAAACCATTCAATAGGACTACTTATATGACTAGTTTATTACTAGTTATATGTACATTATTTTAAAATATGACTTTTTACTTGGCAGAACTTTTGAAGGTATGGCATACAATTCAGGCATTATTGTTTCGTTTTTTTATTTGTATGTAATTCATACTTCGATCATATTAAGTCAATTACCAAACCATGTCTGTTTTATCATATTTTAGTCGTCCCGACTCCCTGCTTTGTCACTAAATGTTTAATGGTTTTTGTCATACTAATATGATTATCAATATTTATCATGAAATTTCATAGTAAGTTTATCGTTTATCCGACACCTTTATACAATATAGGTATGTTTAAAAAGTTTTCTTTTAAATGTCCATATTTAAATATTAAATGTTCATATTATTACTATCGTCTTTTAATAATCTCAAGTTATATCAGTACATAATTATTGAAAGCGTAGGTGTACTCGGTGCACATGAATTCCCTCCTGTCGGTTACTCGAATTGCCTCCCACGTCAGATAGTTCGACATTTTATACCTACTCGAATTTCCTCCGATAAAAGTTTGAATAGAAATCAATAATAATCTATAATCGATATTTTATATTTTAATACCTAGCGGAAATTATTTATGTTCGTATTTTTAATATACGGAATGATATATATGTATTTTTACAAAATGAAAAAATACATGTTATATTATTCTTTAATTGATATTTTTTTTTATGTAAATTTCAAATTTTATTTTATTATTATTTTTTTTCCCCGTAAATATTTGTTATTTCAATAATAAAATATGAATAAAAATTTAATAATTAATTTAACTAATAATCCAATGCTCCAAATGATGAAAAATAAAAAAATTAATATTAGGCAATGCTTACAACAGTATTAATAATAACAAAACATAGGTATATACAATATTACAAAACATATTAAATCATAAAATTGTGTAATTTTATCATATTTTATTATAATATATATATATATATCAATATAATCACATAATTGTTGTTAGACCCCCATAGGTATATATTAGAAAAGTTTTTTTTCACTGATGCTCAATATACCTACATGGCACAATATTGAAAACGGTGTTTTAAAAATATATTAATATAACATTATATCGATATTATCGGTATTAATAAAATAATAGGAATTTCAGTGATTCAAAATTACAATAATTATTATAATTGTGGATGACTAATCGGTTAAGGAGAGGGGTATGATACGGGAGGCAATTCGAGTGCCCCCGGTATACTATATGATAAAGTTAAGTACATATTTTGATAGTAGATGAATATTGATAAAATGGTGGGAGTATTTGACAATTGATAAAATGTACTACTAACATTTGTAAAAATAAAATGCCCAGTATGGTACGAATTTACGATTAATCATTGTACAACATTTTGGTTGGGTGTGATTTCCTAAACGATTATCGTAGAACGTATGAGTTATTTTGTAAATGTTTTGTAAGACTAGATCGTGTTCAGAGCTGTTTGAGAATGCATACAATTTATTATACGACAGATCGAAACATGTGTGAGCTAGTGAAACGGACACACAGATTACATATGCTTTTTAATAATCAACAATTTAGTTGTTATTATTATATTGTATATTAATGTAATATATATATATAAATGATAGTATCATCGTATGATATATTCAAATATATAAAATTTTAAAAACATTTAAAAAAAAGCCCATATGAGGGGCACCATACTCCAATTCTGGCCATACGAAATGACATGCAAATTGTCAGTTAAGCGATTGTATATTTGTGTATTTGGACTATCATAAATTAATTTAAATTCCAAAAATAGACTGAAACATATGACCATTCGAATAGAATATGCAAAATCATAAACATCCGGACCGAAGTAATAATTCATGTGTTTTGTAGTTTTAAAGTCGAGGGGGAAATGAAAAAAATGAACTTATAAGATGCAGATTGCAATGACCGGGAAACCGGTGGTTTATTTGATAAGAACAAGCGTAATTAAAAAAGAAAGATTTATTAGTTTCCGGGCTGATGATCTCAACAGTCGTTTTTGCAATGTATATTTTTTAATTATTACCAGAAGAGCAAATATGAGAACGAAACTACATTTTCGTAGTGTATATTTTTTTTCTCCTTCTCGTCTCAAAATATAATTTAATACTGATGTTCGGCGTTCTCCCTCGATTCCGTTTTATTTATGGGTTTTACTTCTCGTATTTTTATTTATTTATTTTTATTTTGCCTTTTTCTAAAATTTAATTTACTCGTGAGCTTTATCGCTCGTGAAACCGCAAGAAAAAAAATGATATATATATATATATTATATTTAAAAAAATCATTCCGCGGTCACAGAAGATTTAATGTTTGCTTTTCATCTTAAACCGATCTGGTGCTGGCGTCCATAAATATAACCTCGATAGGCAAAAATATACGAGTTGATGTGGTGTACGATAACGAAGCGTCGTTTTTCTTGATATCACATTTTAATGTCATGCTGTGTGTTTTACTACAAATTAAGTGTTACAAAAGGAAATTCTATACAGATTTATCTAAATGCAATCGTCAGTTAATTACCTTGAATGTCAAAAGTAATACTTAATAAATAATAAATAATGAACAAATAAATAAATCATTTTTTTATTGTAATCTTTTTAAATATCACACGATATTTATTAATTCTTAATGTTTTTCCTGTTTAATCATATTTTGTACATAATATTATATATAATATAATCGTTTTTGAGATTTACAAAATATAACTAAAAATGAAAATATATTATATAATCTATGGTGTATAGGTTGAATATTATATAATATTATATATATATATATATTATAAAGTGTACATTAGTTTGTATAAATTATTCACTATACACAATAGCTGAAATTAAATTTTAAAGCGAAATAATGGTGTTTTATTTATGTGTATCTAACTACTTACTCGTTCGAAGTGAATATTATTCTTTGATCAATAAACAAAAACATTTATAATACCTATAAAATGGTTCGAAATAATTATTTAATAAGTAGGTACCTACGTACTTCAAACTTTAAAACATATATTATGATTATTAATTATGTATAACTACAAAAATAAATGATCGAAAAAAATATAGGACATTATTTAAATAATAAATTTTAATTTACTGTGTTTTATATAAGATTAATATATTATGTTTATTATATTATTCAACATATAATAATATTATACTTGTATTATTATTAATTATTATAAGACTAATGTTGGAATTATTTCATACGATAAACATCATACCTAAAACCCACACAAAATTTACATAGTTTCATACATGCCACACAGGATGCTAAAATTGTTGACAAACTTCAAGATCAAAAGCAATAACATAAAGGCGATTACCGACAACAGCAAAAAAAGGTCTAAAAATATAAAGCTTCTATAATATTTTAATTACATTACGATCAAAGACCGAATTCACTCAATGGATAATACGAATATACTAGTATATAGGTACTATAGTAACTAGTTTGACTCATGACATATACCTATATCAGAATATTTCTTAAATCACAATTCTTAATTCATTGCAACTTATTTTTGCATTCATTGAGGGTAGTCATAAATATGTATACGATATTATACATTTTTCTATAAGGATTGATCACCCTCTGCTATTACTTGGTAAAATAAAGTTTGTATAAATATAATATATTGATAGTGTTCAAATTTAAATAATAATTTAAAATATACCTATATATTTGTCGTATGATTTAGCATTTAGTGGATGATATAGAATAAAATGAAAACAAAGTAAACGAATGAAAAGATTTAATAATCAATATTGTGAAGTAAATATAGGTATTAAAATAAAGATAAAAACAATTTTAAATATAAATATAGAATGAAGAACAAATTTAATTCAGAAATAAATCACTTTAATATATTAGATAACTTGATGTAAGTACCCAGTCCACAAAGAAAATAAAAAATGTTGACTAAAGATATTAAAGTGGTGAGTCTATAATGTATTAACATTTAAAACAATTATTATGATTCTAAATTTATAGCAATAAAAGAAATAAAATTAATTTGAATAGTAAATTTGATATTTTTAACTACTTGCGATAATAATATTAAGATCAGTGTCGGACTGGTATCAAAAGGGCCAGTCTGCGATTTGATCAAAGGGCCCATAGACCATAGCTAATAAAAATATATCATATATTATAATATTTTTACTGGAATTTAGGGACGATAAGTGTGACGGTAAATATTTCGCCCGAATTTCAGGTTTAAAACTCAAAAATCGTTAGACAATTTGAAATTGGATTCAATCAATTAGAAGGTTATGGAAAAGTTAATAAATAGGATATAGATAGGTAGCAAATATATTAAAAATAATAAAAAGTAGCAATAATAGCTACAAAAAATGAATTTTATAATTTAAAAGATATTTGAAATTTAGTAAGTAGTATTTGGAAAAAAATACAAGAACTATAGGAAAAGACAATATTGTATATAATATAAAATATATATGTAATGTATATAATTAATCTATGCTTTTTGAGAGGTGGTAAATGTTAAAATTTGGAACATTATGAATTTTTATGATAAAGAACACATGTTATAATAGATACGTGTATATTTTCAAGCCTACAAAAACAGATCGATCCTTCAGAGTTCAAACATTTTGACCCTGGTTATAAATCAAAGTTGTTAATTTTATCATTTATATATGAATTCTAAGGCTTTAATTCCAAAATTAAACTGAACGACCAAGAAACAATTTTAAAATTGGTCAAATTTGGAAGATATTCAAGAGGTGGTAAATAGTAAAATCCGGAATGTTGTTAATTTTGTCAATAATATATAGGTACCATAATAATAAAACTAAAAATCATAACTTGATCCCACTATTATAGTGTAAAATTAATAAAATAAAATAATTATTGAAATCTGTTTACTTTATTCATCAGTTAAGTAGGTAAGTTTTATGTATATTTACGGGTGTATGTTTAGTTAACAATTATTTATTATTTTATCGAGGTAAATATTTTTATCAGTGACGGTTCGTAGGCTTTGAAAATGGGAGGGCGATTAAAAATTATTCATTTTTGTAAACCATAGAATACAATAATAATTATGTACCAATTTAAAATATATTTATTAAATCAAAATTTATACCATATAAAAAAACAAATATATAAAATTATTAACAAATAAATAAATCGAAAATTACCTAAAATAATAGAACTTATACGTTTGTATTCAAAAAATTTAAGTGTCTATCTTTCATTTCACTAAACAGGTTTTCCAAATTTGTTTCATTTCAATTTTCTGTTAATATAATACTGAATTTTTATCTACTATTTTATAATAATATAATATACACTAATAATAACAGAATAAATTAAATAAATAATAAATAAATGTAGAAATTTGCACGGGTCACGAACACACGTTAACTTATTCCGTATTGTTCGGTAGTCCGCATGCAAGTCGGGCGATTATTCGTATCGCTCTGGCGCACAGTGGTTTGAAACCTAATTTCAGACAGCCAAAACTAATAATAAAGAAAATAATATATAAATACATCAATACAATTTTTTTTAAAGTACTAAATTTTTGATTATAAACAAATGTTTTTAATGATTATTATATTGAATTATAAAATTACAATATAATAATATATCATATTAATGTATCAGTTATACAAAAATATAGTTAACACCAATAGTGAATTAAAACCAAATACTAATATCTATTTCATTTTCAACATGCAACAGTAATAAAGACTAAACATGATCATTCAAAAAAATTTTCATTTTTTTTATTGTTTTGTCAGGTTATTATCTAACATAAACCCTGAGGCTTCATCAGAAGAATAATAAGGAACAACTGCACTTTTTGATAACGAATTTTTTTAAGCTTTATTAACTTTTGAAGGTTTAGATGTAATATAATTAATTATTTACTAAATTAACTGCTAAATTAGTGGTTTTAAATTGTTTTATGATATAAATTTTATTTTTGCTTTCCGTTTTCGCGGAACATTCATCAAAATCTAATGTTGGCCTACCAGTTTTAGTACCTACTAAATTAATTTTTTATTGGCAATTACCACTTAGTTTTTAGTTACTGACAATTTATTACTATAAACTTTAAATGATTACGACAGCTCTTCATCCATAATCTTTATAATATTAATGTAAATTTTATTTTTTCTCTGCTAAATTTTCGTATTTAATATTCCAATTTCCATTTGCATACCTCTTCTTAATAACAGTAAATAAAAATATCCTTGACTTAATAGAATACGGATTTAATGGCTTTTTATTTTGTAATAAATCAAAAAAGTTGTTGCACAAATAATCGTCATCAATATTCAAAAATAAATGTTTAATCAAATTATATATGGATTACCAATGGAACAAGCTAAACATTTTTTTATAAAAATTATTTCTATGAATTCAGACTCAAATGAACGCAAATAAAATGTATTATAGTTTAAATTTAAGAAAGAGTACTATATAATATATGTGCTGAATAACAGTTACTTTTAGTTATTTTTTATCTATCTCACTTAAAATATAGATTTTTAATAAATATATTTCCCTACTTGTAAATTGCAAGGAATATTAATTTAACTAATTAAAATTTTTAAGAGTTTCAGTGCACGAGTAAATTAGAAAAAATAGGTACTCTGTCTAGGTAAACGGTATAATTTTTTATTTTTTTTTGATACAATCATACATTATTGCATTATGTTTAATGTTTATCGAATAATATAATATTATTATAAGATTATTTTCGTTATTAAATTACTTTTATTTTGAGAATTTCTAAATATTAGATTCAGACCACATTATTATCCAATTCCTCTTATGTTTTGTGTTCATATTATAGTTATGACGGACGATTGTCAACGTTGCCCCAGCGCCGAGCGCTTTTTGATACTCGATAACTTCACAGATAATAGGTACCTATTTCAGCCATTTCATAACAATAAAAAACAATTTTTACTTTCGATAATAATATTTTGAAAATGCATTACAATTTAAGTATAAATAATTGTTAATATTTAAATCAATATCAAATTTCTTTAATAAGTAATTTGTTACAATTTTAGAGGGGGCAATCGTCCTATCAACCCTACACACGAGCCGCCACTGATTTTTATGAAGTACATATTTTAAGCTTAAATGCACTCTTAAATATGCAATAAATCTATTATATTGTTCTCGCTGATGGCATCTAGCCTCTGGTATATCCAGCCATAATTACCATACCCGTCCAATAATATAGTAGGTAGCTATTTGCTTTTCGTAGCTTTCGTGAAACATCTTCGACTTCCTTAATATGTGAAGGTGCACACCCGCAAAGCATGTTAGAGTTTGGAAAATAAAAGGATGTAAAATTGTTATTTTTTTTTATTTTACCTTAATTGTTTTAGATTAGGTACATTTTTTTTTTTAATTTTTCATTAACATATTAATAACTATATAATAGTAATATTATATATAATATTACTTTAATAAGTTGATATCACTCTTATATAGTCATTAATTTCTCAAGTTTGTTAACGTATTACGTAATTATTGTTAGAAATAAAAACCATAAACTGTCATAAAAAGAATTCCCATATTGTTTTTCAATATCCTATGTTTTATTTTTTTTTAATTATTAAAATTAAAAATTTTAAACGTATTATTACTACAGCCAAGATATATTTCATAATGAAATGAGTCAAAATAATGACGTAGTTTTTATTTAAAAAATCATATATTTGTAAAAAAAAAATATTATAAATGCACTAGCTTAAATGTATTTTGAGTATAATTATATGCAATATTTAAATACGTCATATATAAAAAGGTGTACCTACATCGCTCGTTGGGTGTCAGTATGGGTGAATACACTTCGCTACTGCAGGGCAGGATACTCTTGGTGGATGTATTGCATTTGAAAACAAAGATAAATCATTGCATTCAATAAAATGATTCTGAGTGTAGGTTCGGTGTAGTATTCATAACTCTTAATATTAGTTATATACTCAGTACCTACCTATGTTTAACATTACATCAAAGATCAAATGTAGAAATAAATATTATCTTACGAAATTACGAAGAAATTAAAAATCTGGATTTGACAAAATCGTATTTTTGCCGTTTTTTCGTCATTTTTTGGTAGTTTTTCCTAACTCATTAAAAAATTGTTGAGAAAATCGAAAAATGACCTCTTTAAAGTACCAACTAGATGAAATTTTCTACAGAAAACCATGTAAGCTTATAAAGATCGAAGCACTTTTTCTGGTAGTAAATTTGTTAACAGAGAAAAAAAAATAAACATCATTATAAAACCACTAGCTTCCTTGCTACGTTCAGAATCTAAAATGAAAAAACACACATACAATATTTTTATATTCATATTTCGAAGTATAATATAATTATATTACCTACGTAAGCAAGTTTTTTTTAGTTGCAAATTATATATAATGTTAATATTATTAATTATTATATAGGAAAATATACAATATAAATAGAACGGTTTTTATATAATTGAGTAAAATTAAAATAATATAATACTTATTATTCCAATATAAGTAATTCCAAAAATACATTCTGCACTCCTAAAATAATATTTGAAATATTTATGAATACCACTTCGAATTTTTACTTTATGTCTTTACATATTTATAATATACCTTTTTCAAATAGAGGTCAAGTGTGATAACTATTCTAGTTATGATTATTGCACAGAAGTTATTGGATTTTTTTTATGTATAGACATCTATTTTATAGCAAACCAAAATTCAAATTTGTCTCATGATCCTATGATCTTGATTATTATATTTCTAATTTTTGTACATTTCCGTGATTTTTATATACTAGTATTTTGTCATTTTAAACTTATGTATGTAATATGAAATATGTATATTTTGTTTATTTGAGCTCTTATGACTTTTCTGCTCTAGTTATGATGATTTCTATAGTTAACTACGATATAAATTAAAAATCAACGTTAGTATTAAAATTGTATTTATCTTCCGACGTAAACCATCCGTGTACGATATAATATGTTGATAAGCATTAATCTTTTTTTTTTATATATAAAATTTGGAGTAAATCCAACCATTTAAAAATTTAAATAATACCAATCTGAATTACGTAGACAGACATATGACGTCACGTCCAATGACTGGAAAAAGGAAAAAATTTCAACGGCAATTTACGGATAGTTAGAAATAATATTGTATATTTAAATTTCACTACTAAATGCAG
Organism: Pemphigus obesinymphae; assembly: GCA_025469235.1. Lineage (NCBI taxonomy): Eukaryota > Metazoa > Arthropoda > Insecta > Hemiptera > Aphididae > Pemphigus > Pemphigus obesinymphae. The sequence continues at coordinate 61,213 of JAIPRL010001061.1, forward strand.
AATGTCAATATGCATTTGATTATTTTTTCATAATTCATGCACACGTCTTTAAACTGAATTTGTTATTTCGTTTTTCAATAATAGGATTTGTTTGGTTCGCACTATCGCGATTATTGAATAAAATCCATTGTCCCGAAATTACGTTCACGTATAAAGTAATACACCGAGGGATTACCAAGGATTAGGTATTAGCCGAGCGCAATGATATCTTAAATTGGTGAAAAATATTTTTGCTCGAACCCTTGTAATGGGACCGACGCGACGCCGCACTTTTGGTCAACTTTTTCGGTTTACAGATCGTTATAAATGATATCACCGGGGAGCTGTAATTGCATTGTGCGCCCGCCAGGCCGTCATGTATGCGAAATATTATAAAATATTCCCTATAATAACACCTTTTGTCTTAGGGGGACATTTAATCCTGGCTCGGACAGCGTCCCTTATGGTAAACTGAATCCCTTCGTCCGCGTTCACGTTGCGTGCGTACATATATACATATACAGTATACGTACATTATATATATATATATATATATATATAAAAATATACATATACATATATATATATTTAGAAAGCAGAGAAGGGAGTATATAGTATATACGTGGAGGCGGAGGCGGTAGCTGGACATGCAGAAGAGTGGGTTAAAAATAAAAGGGACTAATCCATACGTCATATCCGTTATCTTTGTTTCATTGTGTAACCCTTTTTATGAAGCCGATCCCTTAGAAGGGTGTAGGTGATGGGTGGTAGGGTAAAAAAAGGTCGGAATCGGCCGACTGTAAAGACGGGGTAGAGATATTTTTCGGTGCTGAATATATCAAAACATTTTTAGCCATCGGGACAAAAGAGGGGTAATTATACTTATTTCTCACCCCTTCGCCTGCATCTCGTCGTTTTTTTTTTTTTTTTGCCCACATACGCGTTTCTTTCATCTGTGCCTTTTTTTTTTTTTTTTTTTTTTTTTTTTTGTTTCAACTTTTTCATATTAAAAAAAAAATGCGAGAGAGATACACACATACACATATATACACAAAGGGATGATATTTCATCCGTCTATAAATACCGGACGGGTCATCCGGATATTATTTATGAATTTTTTTTCTCATCCTCCCTTTCCGTGCCTTCCTGTTTCTCCGTCTCATTGGTATGCTCTGGCCATTTCCGGGGTCTGTGTGTATAATTACATATTGCCAAGCATTTCTACACTCGATCCACAAAAGTATAACACTATATATATATATACAGTATACTCAGTACACAGAAATTCATTATATGCGTAAACAGTATCGATTTTTAAGTCCAAATATTAATATTTTATCTAATTACACGAGTATAATATATGTACATATATATTAATAACAGTTTTTAATAAGATGACAATATATATACAATTCAATTATAAACCTATACCGTACATGTTCGTAAACACAACTACAATTCATATATTGCCAACAACCGAAAATGTTTTATCCTTGGACAGGATAGTGTATTATTATAATTATTTAAAATTTTAAAACAATAAGATAAATCGCTGTATTAGAAAGACAATTCTAAGCAAAGTTGCAGATAATATTACCTATAAATAAAATATATATATATATATATTTAAAGTACCAACTAAAACAAATTTTCCATCAATAATAAACTCTTTAATCCAAAACTCCTAGTTTCCAATAACATTTATATTTAAGTACATAAAAAAACACATTTATGTTAAAAACAATAGATAACTATAATTTTATCGCTTCGTTTAGAATCAAAAATTAGATTTTTATAATATTTATAGAACATTATAATTATTAATTATATTTTAATTTAGACTTGTAAACTATAATTAGAGAAACGAAGAACTTTACATAGGTATTTTATTATGTACCTATCATAAAGTGTCTTTTTTCTTAAAACAAACAAATATAAAAGTATACAACTACGGTTGAATTATTAATCAGTGTACTTACCTATTTTTAGTCTATTACATTATTATAATTTTTGAGAATTTTTAATTATCGTTAAAATTCATTAAATGAGAGTTATTGTTAGATTGTTAGATGTTTAACGTTTATATATACTCGTATAATATATTATATATTATATGAAAGAGTAGTAAAAGTTGCAGTCCTTAGTACCTATATTATTATACAAATTACAAATCTAGTTTATTTACACGTTAAACCGAAATGCTTTGAAATGTTACTCAAGGTATACCGGGTAGGTAAGTTTTACAAAAAAAAAAAAAAAAAAACTATCTAAAAAAAAATGCGCGCATAAAACAAATGAAGTAGAAATAAAACCTTGTCGGAAAAGGTCTCTCTTTGTGTGTGACATTCCGATGTGACGCGGTCAAAGGGATACCTGGGATATAAAACGGGAGATAATTTCGGGACCCCGCCGGGATCCAAAGGACCTTTGGAGAGAAACGGCCGGGAAATTCCCGAGCACATGTATCAAAACCCCCGAAAAGTTTTCCGCGCGTCGGCGGCGGCGGCGGTGACACGCCGCGAGCGAGGAGCGGTAATGCGTACCTACCGAAAAGATGATGTCCCGTACATATATTATTAGGGGGCCAGGGAAAACATTTCGAGGAGACATTTGAAAAGTATGTGGGTCCCTGGTAATTTCAAGTAATTAAGAAAGGTAGTTTATATTAATTAAGGGCGTTAATAAGTTAATAATAATTAGAGCCTGGGAGGCGTCCACCGAGCGCCGGTTTATTTTTTTTTTTTTGCCACCCCGAAACATAAAAAACCGGCAAAAATATACAAAACCGGGTTCAATATATCATGCTTTAAGTTTTCAAGACCCCCGTGAATTTGTGTTGGCTCTAAATAAAAAGTTATGCCGTTTCCCAACTCGGATTTATTATGTCCCGGTGTTGTTTGTCGGTGCGCACTTTTTTTTTTTTCGTCGGAATTACGGACACCCGGTGGCGAAATGGCTCTAAAATCTAATTAAGACGCGAAATATAATAATTTTTAATAATCGTTAGCAGTGCTCGCGTATTTTTCTCGCCTCGTTTCGCGAATCATAGATCATACCGTGTTCACAAATTTCGGACACAACGGTGCGCGCCAAAAACGACATTATTGCTCCCGTGCATATAATGAATGTCCGATGTGTAGATATCTATATGTATATACTTTCTCACGCTTGCGATAATGGACATTTTTACTTTACCAACCACTATATAAGTATTGTCACGTATATTTACTTTTCAATTCATGGGCCGTTCCATAACAGTTAGCTTTTTACAAAACTCCTAGACTTCGAACTGAAATGAACGATAATAATCGGTGTTATAGGTTTATACAAAAAAATAAACCTCGCTTTTAATGTTTACAAGTAAAAATTATTCAGTAATGTTCTATTATATATATATATAATATTATAAACCTTTTAAAAGATTTCCAAATTATATTTTCCACAAAAACTTAAAAATATTCCCCCATATAAGTACGTGTATCTCTGTCTCGAATAAAATAGTTTAACGTAATTTTAAAAACCATTTTGTAATAAAATGTTGTATACAAATTATCATATACCTACTCTACCTTTATAGTTAATGTTTAGGTATATTACCTACTGTGCCACTGTGCAACGAGAATTACAGTTCTTTACACTTATTAACAGATAATATTTAAAAAATGCAATCTTTTAATGATTCATTCAATTTTAAAAATATCATTAATTTGACTGTTTTTAAAGTAACACAACAGTGCTGTGTTTAACTCGGTCAATTTGTTGTTATATAAATTAATCTAAATGAAATTTAACTATTTGACGTTATAATAATAATAATCAAGTAATTACAAATCGTGGTCATAACGAAATGTTGGAATAATGCGTAATACATTTGACAATTAATATAGGTAATTAATCTCATATTGTAGCAGTGGCGTACACAGAGGAGATATGGGGGATAGATCCCCCCCTTGATATTTTTTTTTTATTAGAATTTTTTGCTTTCATGGTGTTTTTGTAATGAAAATATTTTTTATCAATTATATTTTCTTTTGGTGATAATGACATATATGTTCTATTTTCTATTATTGTATAAGTGTTAGTTGGTAAACTAAGGTTCGAGGTTGGAAGTAAACATTGTAAAAATATATTCATCTCTCCTCCCCCCCCCCACCCATAGAAAATTCCTGTGTACGCCATTGTAATGTAGTATTTGATGTATATTTAACCACTTTTAAAAATACTGCATTTAGAGTTGCTGAGAGTTGAGACGTTACAATTTATGGTAGTCGCATAGTAAACTTGCTTATGAACGTTTCTTTTATGTACTATCAAATGTATAATCGCACAGTGGGATATTTAGCTACCTACGAAATGTATCTAAACTTAGTTTGGGAATACGTCTACAATCTACATATACTTTAACAAATAGAAAAGTTTACTATACTTTTATACCTATAATGTTATGTAAATAATTAATATTTACCCATTAGTTATAATTTTAACTAGTTATTTTAGTAATCTTACCAACATTTAAATACCAATTTTGTTATTATTATTATTATTATTCGAAATATTCAATAAATAGTATTTCGCATTGCGTAATATAGGTACTATAATCTGTCATAAGGGTATAATCGGATTAAAAAAGTGGATAAATGGACGACAGATCCAGGCTTTTGCTATATTATAGGTACTTAGGCGGGCATAATATGCGTTTCTCATCTGATGTTTTACACTCTATTAGAATAATTTATAATTTATTCTTATTAGTTATCTCAAGTCTTAAATATAAAATGTAAAATCTATTCACATTGGTTTTAAGAAGATATTTTGGTTATAATGTATATTTTTTTTTACATAGATAGGTACCTAATTTCATCAATACAACTATCATTGGATTATTTCTGGAAAACACTTTTTATTAAATTATTTAATAACATCGAATAACTAAAAATGCGTTATTCTTGAATCATTTTCAAACTCTTAACTCACCAACAAAACGTATATAGGTAGGTACGCTATATTCAAAATATATTAAATATTTTCAAAAAAAAATAAAAATAGTCAAACTACTATAGATACCCTAATTTTATTATATTTATACATTCAGTGACATATAAACATAGAATTTTTACTTTTTTAATGTGTAAATACACATTACACTTTTCCATCATAATATCACGGATGATAGAACGTTTTTAAATATTTACATGTATGTATATATTATAATACATATATCTTAAAATGTCTGATTGAAAATATGATAGATAATATTGCTTCAAATGCAAAATATGTCTACAATTATCTGTTGATTTGCTAGAATAGTACTATTTAAAATACGCCAATGAATAATAAATGAAATAAATGGCTGTATTTAAATATATATTATACAAAAGTAGCTACTATATATTTATTTGAATACCATACGAGACGGAAATGACGCAAGACTGAATTTATAGTTCGTTAAATTTAATTAAAAACAGACAAATGTGTAAAATTTGACATACGTATGAAAACTACACTTTTACTTACACTTTCGAACAAAATGTAGAAAATTCGTGTCTTCAAAATTATTTTCATATTTAATATTAAAAGTATAACCTATTCCGATAAAAATATTTAAATAAACGATTATTTTATTATCGTATATATATATATATATATATTTTAATTATATATATTGTTATATAATAGAAAATAATAGTTTGTTTATTGGTTATCTAGTGCAATATTTTACTAACTGGAAATGATTGAAAATAATGGATTAATTTTAAAAAAAATAATAAATAAAAAAATAAATAGTTAATTTTTATTATTAATGAATAATGATATACAATATTATAAAATACTATATTACAAGTACCTATATGATAAATATAGATTAATTCCGAATTAAGTGAACCAAAATGTATTATGATTATGAACATGTATTACAATGATATTTTTTTTTATCTATATACATGTTATCGAGTAAAAACTTGATGATTGAAAATTAAATCAAATTGGTACTTTAAAGAAATAATTTTATATTTTTCCAGTACTTTTCCTATCCGTTAAATTAAACTACAGACAAATTATAAATATCGAGAGAATTATATAGTAGGTACCGTGTTCAACAAAATCAATTTAGATTATTTTGTTTTAATTCGGGAAATAATGACACTAGACACCTTAAATTTGCATCAAATATTAATTTTATTATATATTAAATATAAGTTACTTAATTGACGTAACGAAATGTTAACAAAAATCCTAAGTACCCGTGGCGTAAAATATGTTCTCTTTTCAATAATTAGAATAATATAATATGAATAATCTTCATTAAATCAACATCTCATTTTTAGGTTTTCGAGAAAAAAATTCAAATGCAATAAATCAAAAACAATTTTGAATTCTATATTCCATAAAAAATTGGTAAACATTTAAAAATAATTTATCACGTATCTATACAGTGCACTTATATTATAATATTATATTATATTATAAGACTTACATCAATAATTAGAGATAAATAAAATTGCCTGGAATCGCTATTTTTAAATTATTACAATATATATATATGACGTATAATAACTAATATGATATTAGTTATTATCTATAATAATAATATATTAGTAATATCTATTTCAAATTTGGTAGGTATGCAGTATGTTTCAATGTCTTTTAAATATTTGCCAATATAATCTATTGTACAATTGAAAAATCACTTCTCAAATATAATATTTGCGGAGTTGTGTATGTTATATCTATTTGAAACGTATCCAAAAGTCAATCGAGTAGATAAAAAAGCATATTTTTTAATATTTCATTCCTCAATATTGATGCACTTAAAAACACAATTTTAGATTATTAAAGAAATTTTAGTTTTGTAATTTGCTATTTATCAGTGGACAACGAATTTTAAACAGGATTGCTTATAGTACTACAAATGTCCTACACGGACCAATAAACTTGGAAAAAAGTAAGAATTTAGAAAACATAATATATTATTACGTACTTTTAAAAAGTAATTTTTAATTTTTTTAACTACCTACAATAACTAGTTTTCCAGTAACCGAATTAAAGTTCACTCCTAAATGTTACGAACTATATATTTGATAATAATTGTTTTAACATTTAAAACATTATTTTAACGTTTAACGTAACGATGTTTTATTTTTCAATAAATATTGTGATTATACAATAATAAAAAGTGGTGATGATACGGAACTATTTATAAATTACCTACTTATATAGATGTATTTTAATATTTTTTATCCTTTTTCATTTTCATTTTTCTTAAAATCTATTTATTTATTATAATAAATACACCATAGTCATCACATAGTAAAGATACAAGATATCCTAATCTTAGATTTCTTTTCTGTCAACAATATAATATTTTAACTCGATCGGGTTATTATTTTACAAACGCAATTGGGTGAATGAGTATATAGTATATAATTTATTACTATATCAAAGGTGGACATTAACTAGTAAAAATGGTAATTTCTGTTTAACTCAACTAGTTAATTTGTTCATTAACTAATCAACTAGATTAAATTAGCATTTGTTTAATTTGACTTTGAATTGTTAATGATTATAATAATTCAGTTAAGTATCTATTAACACATAAAATACGAAATTATCGCCAGTCTATATGTTTTCATACTTTTCATATTATATTATGCTTGTTCCTTTATTTTTATTTTTTATTAATATTTGTCCAATGATAACAAAATAAGTACATAATACTTAATGTTAAAAAAATAACTAGGTAGTGAAAAAAATTATTGTTGAATAATTAAAAAAATATCTCGAGATTTGAATCTTAATTATTAAATGAAAAATACAAAATAAAACTTTAGGTACCTACTTTTAACTGAGTTGACTTAATGTTTTTTTTTCGATGTCAACTCTAAACTTGACCAATTCAATAGACTTTTGGTTAACTTTTAACTTTTAATTGAAGGCATTTAGGCTAACTTAACTGAAATAAGTTAATTTTTTCGATTAGCTTGCCCACCTTTATACCTATTATATATCATTTAAATATATACCTGCTATTATTATAAAATACATAATATATATTGAATACCGTTATTGAATTCAAATGCCAGTTTTATTATTATTATTATTATTATTATTCAACCCCCAGCCGTAATAAAATCGGGTGTTACTTTATATATTATACTCTCGTCGTGAACGGCTATAATATATAGTATCGTCGTCTCCCGGAGCCAATGCAAGAGAATTGCGCCGGATTATTTAAAACTGCGGAAGCCATTAACGATTCAAAAGTCATCGTCAAATGCGCACTGTTATGCGAAACTTTTCTCATATATGCACGCGGGGGGTCGGGCGGGTATTTTTTTATTTTATTTTTTTCAAACCCCCCGTCTCGGGCACAATACGGTCGGTGTCGAATGCGGGAGGCCAAAACTTTTATTGACTGATAAAAAAAAAAAAAAAAAAAGAATAAAATAAGGAAATAATATCATTTTTTTTATTTATCGTTTTTCTGTGATATTATATTTCCCTAACCTTAAAATACAGACGAGACACGCACCTATATATATATATATATACGTCGTATTATTGTCGGCGAATTCCCACTGTTCGACGTAGTATAGCGTGCGCTTTTTTCTCGTGACTTGGTAAAAAAAAATAATCTCACTCTTGGAAACCGACGAAAAAACCATCGTTCGATCTTCTTTCGTTTATTTCGCAAACACACTTTTACGAACAACTATTCAAATTATTCGAAACCCAATTGTAATATATATTATCAGTATTAAAAGTACCGGTCAATAGAGGGTGGAAGTACTTCGCTCGTCGGGTAGAATACTAGTGGTAGATATATAGAATTTACAAACAATGATAAATCATTTCTTTCTATAAAACGATTTTGAGCGGAGTTCGGTAAAATGATTTTTTTTTTTTAAATGGGTTATCATGAAAATTGTGTTTGTTTTTCCTACATTTATAAAATATTTCCGTTATAGAGAGTAGATTTTCTTGACGCTCAAAGAAACTACAAGAAATAACAAAAAATTACCTCTTCAGAATACCAACTAGAACTAAATATTTTCTGCCAAAAAAGCACATTTCTACATGAAAACTCGTACTTGATTTTTTTTTATCCAAAAAAGTTTATTCATTCAAAAATAACAAAAAATAAACAAAGAAATAAAAAAAAAACTGATTACTAGGGGTACTTCATTCGTTGGTTAAGTGGTAGATATATTGAATTTGAAAGCAATGATAAATCATTTCTTTCGATAAAATGATTCTGAACAAAGCTTTGGTGTATTGTATCTACTACATGATTACTACTATTATCTAATAAAAAATAATACAATAATGCTATATTTTTGTTTATTTTTGTGTAAATTTAGAAAAAAAAATTTATTTTAATTTTCCAATTTATAATAATTTTCCGCAGTTTTTGGTAGTTATGAATATTATATAATATTTTATTACCTGTATAGTCGGTAACCATGATTAGTTTATTTGTTATTTTATTAATTTTTAACAACTTTTCATTGTATTTCTCTTATAAAAAGTAGTTTTTCATTACGCTTTTGGAAATACTCACAAAATCAAAAAAAAAAATCATTTTCATAATGTACCAACTAGAACGACTACATAAAAAATATATTAAAAAACACATCGCTGTAAAACCAATTTAGTAAAAATAAACTAAACAGCCATACCTATATAAACTGCAGTCTATGCATCATATTTCAAACAAGCAAAGATATAGTAATCCCTGTGATAGCTATGTATTTAATTTTCAAGATATTTTATATCACATAGACATTAGATTCATTTAGATTTATTTTCTTCATTGTGTAACATTACCTTAATTGAAAATAGTTATTACTGGGTGATTATTTTAACAAGAAACACCTATTTCTCAGTACATTTTTTTTTTTAATTATGAATATTTTTCAAATTTAAATTTTTTGTTTTATAACAATTATCTTTATCTCCTTTTGAATTGTTTCGTCTGTGAAGTTTTTACATTTCGAGTCTAGTTTTTCCAGTCCTGTCTACTATAATTGTATCATATTGTACTATTTCACATTTTTTCATGTCTTCTCGTACCCAATCTATCCACTTATTTGCCAACCTATTTTTTTCAGAGTTTTATCTGTTGAACCCTCTGTGTAATGTGATTATTTTTCCTTTTACAAAACTTTTCCTGACTATTTTAAGCCAGCTTCCCTTATTTTATTCAATATTGGTGTTACTTAATGTTTCCTCTGTTATATTAACTTCTAATCTGATTTTCTCTAGTAACTCCAATAATTCACATCCTCGTCTCATTAACATATGTATAATTAGTTGTGCACTTACCCAGAAGTTCAGCATTTTACAATAATGACGACCTCATAAGTCATATCTGCTTAGAAGTCAGAAGAATTTGACTTTCAATTTTATTGGTACTCGTCTATCACACATAACTCCTGTGGCTTTTTTCTAGGCATGCCAGACCGTGTTAATCTTGTGATTTATTTCTACGATACCTACCTTACGATATCTACCTACCTTAATTTCATGACAAGGCATATTCTCTGTTTTTTTCTTGTCATTTGCATTTCATTTCTTTCTAAATGAAAATGTTTTTATTTAAATACTTTATTTTTTTTAAAAAAAATTATATTATAGATAATTATTTTGTATTCCAAAAAAATTTACTTTATATACTTTTTTTGAACGCAAACTATATATATATATATATATATATATATATATATATAAGTTCAAAATAAAATGGAAAATATTTTTAATATTATATTAAAAAATTAATATAATAATAAATATTATAAATATAGTATTATATTTTTAACTAAATATCAAATATTTCCTTGTCTCCCTTTTATTTTTCACCTTATTGCTATTCAAAAAAAGTAAAAAATATTGAAGAAAAGATTATTGTTATATTTATTTATTTAAAATGTAAAGTTTAGAACAAGAAAAAGTGCAGGAGAATAAAAAATTATTTTTCTGTTCTTCAATATTTGATAAATATTTTTTTAAAACACAAAATGCTTATAAATAATAAACCGTTGGTTCAACGATACGTATATAAATAGTGAATAAATCGAAATTTAAAATAAATATGTATATATATATATATATATATTATAATATCATTAAATTAAAAACCATCGAGGTAATAATGGTGAAATTCAATAAATTATAAAAAAAAATATTCATAACATACAAATTTACTGCGAAAATGAGTGTTCTCTATTACAAGAATCTACAGTTTTTAAATCTATAATATATTTATTTTGGGTTTATTTATACATAAGAATAAAAATCATAATCAATATAAAACAAATATTAATCGGACAGTCCTATACCTTGTATTATAGTATTGACTATTGTAGTAGGTTATATAATGTTACTAAATTTTATTAATATTTACTAGCCCAAATTAAATATACCTGTGCAAAGACGTTGGTTTAAGAAACAACTTTTCGTAATATTATTATTATGGTTATATTTATATTATAGGTATAGCCATAGACGCACGTGCTTTTTTATTGACCCCTTTTTTAAAATGTCAAACATTATTTTTAGGTTAAAATATTATAGTGGACACAAATTACCACTTATACTTTGTTCTGTAATAATATATCAACCTTATCTTTATGCAAATTCGTCGCATGAGTAATCTAATTTTATGGCAAACAAATTATTACTTCTATCGACAAACATATATTATTATAATAACTTCTCCAGTAATATACCTACCAAGAATTGTTGCATATATTTTAATGATTAATGATATTTAAATAATCTTTATTGGTCATGGATATATTTTATATACCGTAATAGCTACTATATTCTTTTATAATCAATTTTTTATAAGGTTTTGAAAACTAAACTAGAAATAAATTTTTTTTTATGTGACCAATGATTACATAATCTATTATATTATATACCTAATGCAATAAAAAATAAAGATATCAAATATGTGTTTTTACAGCACAAAGTATAATATATATATATATATATATATATAATATAGGTATATAAAGTTTCCTTTTTAACTGATTTTAAAAATTATACCATAAGTGGTATCCTCTATGATACCAATACACATTTTCAGGATTTCTTCTTGAAACAATAATAATGAAATTAATATATTACCAACACATTTATCCGATTTTTTACCGTGTGTTTCTTTCAATTGATGATACTTCATGGCTCAAAACCAAGATCTTCAAACATGCAATAAAAATATTAGGAAGCTATCAGGTTGATATTCACGTATAGAAATCATTTGTGTATATTTACTACCATAAATTATAACAAGTGTGAACAAAGACTGCAGGACGGGTTAGCAAATTATTTTGAAATTTTTTTATTTATCACGGACTTAATTTTTAAAATAAACTGAAAATGAAACTTTATTCTATGTTTTTTGATCCTATAAAAACAAATTGTGAATAACTTGAATGATATTTTTTAAATGACCTCCACAATTAAGTAGATTTCTTACCACTATATAATATATATAGTATATATAAAAAATATTAAATTATTTAAAATTGTAACGTATATATATATTTATCTATACGACCCCAAATAGTTGGGAGGGAAGGCGAAGGAAAAGAAGAAAACCGTATTACATTATGTCGATACCTAATTTGCTTATTTTTATTTCGTATAATCTTACTAAGCTAAGCTTATTAGGATAGTGAAAGCATGTATACAAATTTTAAAGTGCAAAATTTAATTTAACTCTGTAATATCAGAGGAATTAAAAATTATTACAAAGGTAAGACAAGGTGATGAACTTTCCCCTAAATTATTTAACTTGGCATTGGAATCAGTCGTTAGAGAAGTACTGGAAAGTGAATCATATGGTTTAAATATAAGACAAGGAGAACAGATAATACTGACCGCATACGCAGACCGTATAGCAGTAATAGCAGAGTCAGAGGACAATCTCAAAAGGATAACAGAAAAATTAATTGAGGCAGCAAAAAAGATAGGGCTTATCATAAATGAAAATAAAACCAAATTTATGATTGTATCTAGGAGAGAACATCTACAAGACGCAATAACAATAAAAGATCGGTCAATTGAAAGCGTCCATCATTTATTAAATATTTAAGAGTAGATATAAACTCACAAGCAGACAATCATGAGGAGATACATAGAAGAATCACAGCTAGAAACAAATGCTATTTTTCATTAGTCCAATTATTCAATTAAAAAAAGTATCGAGTAGAACAAAAATAAGACTATATAAGACCCTTGTTAGATCAATTGTACTCTGTGCCTGTAGAGCATGGGAATTTACCAAGTCGGATGAGAAAAATTATTGATATTTGAAAGGAAAATCTCGCGAAGAATATTTGGAAGACCAAAGAAAAATGAGGAAGACGGATTCTAAATACGGTCAAATAGAGAACTTATCGCTCTTCTTAACGACATCAATATAATAGTGGCCACATTCAAGAGCCAGAGATTAAAGTGGACCGGACATGTATGAAGGGCTGAGGGCCAACTTATACGGACTGTCACGAAGTGCAAACATAATATTAGTCGACCGAGGGGAAGACCAAAGCAACGATGGGAAGACAGAGTTAAAGAAGACTTTAGAGCACTGGGAGTACTGAATGGAGAATAGATGGCAAATAATGGAGACATGTGGAGGAAGATTACGGAAGCGGCAATATGGGCTTAAATGGCCTGGAATAGGTCAAAAAATAATAATCTTACTTACATTGTATACAACATCTAAATTGATAATTTTAATCGTATATATTATAAAATTAATTTTTTATATTTTTTTTTTTTTACACACGTTCATACTGACACACATTTTATATTGTATCGTCAAAATTATATCGTGTCGGTAAATACATAATAATAATATCGTATAGAATATATAGCTACGGCGTTGTGTATACGTAGTGGAAGTTATTGTATATATACACTATATATATATATATATAGGTACCGGGTATACGGTATACGGTCATTGGTGAACATAATATATTATAATAGGATTGTTAGGGCGAGTAATGAAGGAGAGGTGTAGACGACGGAAGGTGGGGATAGAAGGTTTCTACCGGGCAAACAAAACAACGCCAATGTAATGTTCTGTGTATGTATATTTTCATGGGAAAGCTTTTTATAGTATATGCTTGGGGATTGGGTTCATTTCCGTTTATACGTATGGTAAATAACAAAACAATAGTTTCGCATCTCACGAGGACGTATTTGTATATATATATATAAATATATTTTTTTTTTCTTGCATTATTGTTGTCGCCGTCATTATATTAATGTGTACGTGCGTGAACGATCGCACAAATCGGACGATAAATATGTTAATATGGAGTGATTGCAAAAGTGCAGGATGACAATTTACGTACGGCAATACGGGCGAAACTGCAGTTAAAAAACAAAACAGCCTTAAATCGTATTTTCGTTTAATTCGTTATTGTATCGAGAATATAGCCGTCGTTAAACTATATTATACAGTAATTAGTATTCACTCGTTTTTCATCGTGATTATTTGTAAATTGCAACGATTACTCGAAATCAGATGTTATAATATAATACGTACGACATCGCGTTGAAGATACCTGAGGGATATACATTATTCCCCCGTTGACTGATATATCCGTTCAGGTAATCGTTATGCGTCACTATTTTTGCAGCATATCAATTCATAGGTGTAAAAAAAAAGCAATACAAATGAAAAAAACCATTTAAATTTTTTTTAAAGTTATTGAAATTTAAAAATTTATATCCGTAAACTTAAAAGAAAATAGTAATTTTTCAATAGGATACTGCAAGGGTAAATTAATAAACGTTTTTCCAAGTTTTATTAACCAATTTACGTGAATATACATATTTTTTTAAGAAAATAATTTATGCTTTTATGGAAGAACGTATATATATAATATGACTCTCATTTTAGTATGTTTGCTTTGTGCACGCGTACATATATATACGATAAATTTAAAAAAGGGATAATTACATTTTTTTGCCACACAGAAAACCATGAATAATTCTCTAAAGGAATTTTGGATAAGACTATACAATAGTAATATGTAAATTTCAGACGTTCGAGTAAAATAATAAACCCACAATATAATAATAAATAGTTGTAAGTACATATATAGTTTTTGTCTTAATGTAGGTACTAATACATAGTAATGTCTACACACAGTGATGTAGCCAGAAATTCCAATAGAAGAGCCCCCCCCCCCGATCTGCGGTAAATAATATATAATATAGATAGTACAAACCTCGGCTTAAAAATTGAGTTTACTTTTTTCCGCTCATTCAGGAATTAAAATGGTTTTTTTTTTAAGTGTGGTAATTTCACATTAAAAACAAAAAGTCCAAGAATGATCGAGAAATCATGATTATATTATATCAAAAGTAATAAAATATTGCTATTATTGATACAGTATTTTGATATTTATATTATTTATAATGTGAGGAGGACCCGGAAAGACCTAACCTCCCTACACCATTGCTTACATGTACGTACGCCATGAAAAACACTATACAATATTATGAAATATGTGAGATGATCATAATAATTTTGTGCACATATAGTGCACTCACCGCGAGTGCCAATAAATCGGTCCGGTGTTATCGTCGAGTATTGATCCGAATTAAATCTCCCTTTACCCTCATGTCACATTAAAGACTACAATCAACGGGCATGGGGAAAGAAAGACCCTTAATCAACAAACCCTCATTGTTGTCGGATGCCTTCGGAGAGCTTTTCAAAGATCAATAATATATGCAAATGTCCTTTTACCCTTCCGTCCCATTCTCCATCATCGTCCACTCCCCCGGGCCCATCGCACTGTTCAGTAGAAAAGGATTGAGGTTATGTTCAAATATTAATAACCATACGAAACCGGGGAGAGCACGAGCCCTCGCCTTGTCGCGGATTCCGGCACCCTTATAAAATTCGTTGTAATATATGTTCTTCGCAACCACCGCCGAACGCATCGGTGACATGAGTTCAGTGCAGTGCTCGAAAATCTCCATTCAAAAATAATTGTCGCAGCAGACATTCTAAAAGTTGAGTTAGAGACGGCTGAAATTAAAATTTTAAAGCCCATTTTCTACTTATTACTGTAGTTGCTGGGGATCTTGCAAAATGTTTCCCTAACACCTAATTGTATAGTTTGATCGGAGTGATAAATACATTTGGTCACTAATTTTGGTCCATTTTTATACGACATTCAAAACTTTTTTAAACATTAATTTATTAGTTCACAACGATTATTGTTTTTCATACCGAATCAACCGTTTCTTATACTGACTTGGTTAGGTTAGGTTAGGTTACCGTGTTCAGTACGCATTAAATTTAATTTGGTCACCAAAGGCCAAAAATTTACATCTTAATCTGTACTACGGACTATAGCGTTATCAATATGATTATTAAATACTATATAGTACTATATAGTGCAGGTAACCTGAACGATCTATTACCATTATTAAATGTCTATAGATAATCCATATTACCTATATATAACAGGGGAGGAGTTACGCGTTAAGCGGGGCCCCAAGCAAATTCATTTTTCGAGGCCCTAAATTAGTTTTAACTTTGTTTTGTTAGGCAAGCAGAAATACCTTAAATAATATCGTGGTGAAAATTATGCACAAAAAAGTATAAATAAAAAATATTGTGTTTTTCTTCTCAGTTCTCAATAAAATATATGTTTAAGAGGACGCTACCCACACGTTTGTCGTCTCTGTTTTACATATGCATAACATATCAAATCTACGTACTGAATTCTTAGTAGGTACCTATAGTTTATTTATAATTAATATTTGATTAAATTTATCTACTATCAAATTTGTAGAAGAGAACATAAACTATACTCTAGTGTAGAGTTTTTTTTTTTTTGTTAAACTAGTTGTATGCATTCAAAAAAATGAGTTATTTAACTACTTATTACTTGTTTAAAAATTAATATATTTAACTTCACGCTAGAGCACAGTTTATGTTCTCCTCTAAAACGTTCATAATACGTAAATTTACACTCATATTAATTATATATAAACTGCAGTAAGAATGCGGTACCTACGTAGATTTGTTATGTTATGGGTATGTAAGACAGAGACAACAAACGAGTGGGTGGCGCTCTCTCAAAGCTTTCATATGGCGTGAGGCCCTAAGCAACTGCTTCAGTTACGTTGTCCGTTCACCGTCCCTAATAAATACCCTTTATTTGTACATTTTACCTATTGGCTATTACAACTATTCAATAGTACGTAAAATAAACATTAAAAACAGTCCTACTGATACCGAATGTTATTTGAACACGGTGTGTTCATTGTGTATAACTAATATATATATATATACTTTATGAGTACCATCTATAATATTATATAGTCTACAATATATATTGTACGTGGAAAAAGTAAAGAGAGATTGTCAATTGGAATAACACTTTTCGGACGAGTACTCGACTTTTTCGTATGTACCTACGTTTTAATGATCAAGCTGTGTACTTATAAATTGTTTTTTTTATTTTTTTTTTCAAAACGCTATCCGAACATGATTCGCGAGGACTCAGCTCCGGCAAACGAGTGGAAAAACGTGCCGTGAGTTATTATTAAACCAACCGTCGAGAAAAATCCGATATTTTCATTAACACGACAATATAATATAAAATGAAATTACGAGACCGTATAACTGTAATACAGGAAAACCGGAAAAATAGTTGCTTATTCTGTATAATTATTTAATTGTGTTTCATACCCGAAAATATGTATAGTTGATTAGTGATAAGAGTATGATACTGATCGGTAAAATTTTCGTATAAAATAAAGTTCGGTTAGGAATGCGTCGAACAATCATCGAAAACGGTTAGGTTTAGTTGAAAAACACGACGTACACACCTTGTTCCTTGGAATCGACTACATAATATAGTGTATGTGTGAAATTTAATGAAATCTTAACGGCCATCATAAAACCGCATCGAATTCCTATGGAATTAACACCACCACGCGTAATATTTTCGGCCCATTAACCGTATAGTTTAACTGCCGAATAAAACAACATTAGACGTTCCGTATTTTTCTAATTTAATCCAATCTCGTTGTTATTACTTACCTACTCCTTAAGTTTTGAATAATATTCTTATAATATTTTTAATTTTACTTCTGTAAAATGCGATCTACATTCAAATATAGACAATAGTAACCGATATGAAATTACGAAAAAAATTCCTAGTTAACCATCTAAGTGTTTTGTCCGCCGATTTTTCTACTAAATCCGTCGTTCTTCCACGTGGAAAAATATATGAGTACACAGCGAAATAGGTATACCTCTCGAATTCGGACAGACAGACGAGATAGATAATTTTAGTACAATAACATCGGATTGTATAAGCGAGACTAAGATTAAAATTATGAAGCCCACGGGTGTATTTGTATATATGCAAGTTATAATAATCATATACATTTTTCTACTAATTTGCCAACTAACCTTTTAATGACCACCTGTGTGGGGGAAGGGTGTAACACCCCCACCCCCTTTAGTTTTGTCTCTATGTACAAGTAGTAAATATTCCGTTTGGGATTTGTAAATTGATATGTACATATTGAACTCCGCCAGAAATAGCACCGAATTGAGTTAATTATTTCGCTATATAATATGAAGATAAATCACGAGGAAAAGGGTTTTAAAAAAGGGAAAAAACTGTACGCAACGCAGGAAAAACAAACAGCGGGTCTGTCAAGTCGTTATTAAAATAATTATCAAGACGTTAGGTTCTTTTTTTCGGGATTAAGGGGGGAGGGGGGTTGGGGGATCTTTCTAGACGAAATACTACGCTATTCGTCCGTTCAACTATATACGTGTTACTGCTATAGGTGCGCGCTGTTTCAAGGGCTACGCGCCGTACCCGGGGCCCGCAACTTATCATCGAACTTTTCCAAAGTTATAATGTTTCGAAGAAATAAAAATAAACTTAAAAAATTTATTATATATACAAGACGAAGGAGAACACGAGCCCGGACACGCCATGGGATTTTATTATAACTGCACGTAGGGATTAATAGTAATAAAAACCGAGGGAAACTCTTAGGAGTTAAAAAAAAAAAACAAAAAACAGCAACAACTCGGGCCATATTGTCTCACCAAATTAGGTATACCCATACACCTCCTACCGCCCCCGCGCACGCTGTCCCGTCCTGTTTACTTTTTCATATTTCCATTCCGACGCGATCATTTATATTAATGCGCTCTATCAATGGCTCCCTGGATCGTCGTATCTTTACACGGCACCTCGCCCAGTCCCGTTAACAGAACCGAAGGGTCGTCGTTACGAATATACATAAATATACATATATATATATATATATATATATATTTGTTTTGTTTTGTATATTATGTATATTATATTTATTTTTTACTCTCTACGACCGTCCTATACCATTATTATTACCCGGAGACATTAAGAGCTGCAGGCAATTCGAAAAGTTTAAAGGTGATCCGGTCCGATCTCATCAACGAGTTTTATTATTTAGCCGTTATGCGCGCCCACCCCTGTCGCGAGCGCGTGCAAAGAGACCACTGAAGCCACGTACATAAATACATATATATATATATATATATATGTACTACGTGAGTATACCGAAATGCTTTTTGTTTTACCATTCGGTTGGTTTTTTTTCGTTTATATATTTATTTGTTTTGACGTCGAGAAATGTAAATTTAAATAGCATCCATAAGTCGTCGTAGTATAATTTATTATTTCATGTCTGTTTATAATTGTATCTATCCCGTAAAATTATAATTACGTAGAATGGTTAAACTGCAATCGCGTTTTTCGACTTCAGATTTTAGATGTATTTATTTCAGGGACAATTGAAAGTTCATTGAAGATTTTATTATGTAGTATTATACACATAATTGATAGTCTAACACAGTGATGATGGCCAAACATGGCCCGTGGGCCACATCTGGTCCTTCATCTGACATTTCCCCTCACTTTCCATTCACATATACTAGAAGGGACAACACGCTACATTTTTTTATGGACTCCTCCTTATACCCTTTTGACAAAGTTCTACGCCAGCTGTCAGACTAACGTAACCTTCTACGACAGGAATGAGGAACAGTGAATGTATTTTAACTCCCTCCACAATGTAAATTTAAATATTTTATTATAATGTTACGAAAAATACAAGTTGAAATAGATGTAGTATTAGACATTAGACATATATATATATATATATAAAGGTAGGTATATCGTATAATATTTTAAAATTATGATAATTTCAGATTAAGAATAGGGTGAGAAATGGACATGCTTAATAGATCCGTTATTGTATTTACATACTGTGATGTTTTAATACCTTATTTAAATCAAAACGTAAAACATTTTACTTTTAAAAATAATTTTATTATTATGAATTGTTTCTTATAACACGAGAGACGAGAGTGAACGAACATCATGATATATCACAATATACGTAATATAAAAATGTGTAGTCTTAACCTAGGAAGTGATATAATACTCATAAAGGTCAACTATTATTACATCTCTCTTTTTTTTTTCAGTCAAACAAAATAAGAGTATTTATCTTTAAAAACAGACTAATAAACAAAACAATATTTAACTCTTGAACATAAAATAATTACCAATACAATTGAATTTGTACGCTTACATATTACATACTACATAACTGGGAAACATTATGAAATAAGAACTTAAATTAACAAACTAAACAACATACTTATACACACATATAATTATTACAGGTAATATACAACATATTTGTATTTAAAAAAATAATACTTATTAATAGTAAGAGCATTCACCATGTCACTTTATAATCCTTAAGATAAACTCTTATAAGATAAGGTCTTACTCTTTTAGATTTCTTAACGGTTTATTAATTTCTTATTTATATTACATATATGTTATCTATATTTCAATATAAATAAAATGTGATAATAATAAATATAAATATACATATATATATATAGGTACCTACCTATATTCAATTTGTATTAAAACTAATGTTGCATAAAATAAAAATACCGCCATCACTAATATAAAATATTAATTTAACTATTAAATAATAGGTAATTAAAATTATATACAATTATGTGTAAACGCAACTGTTATTTACAAATTCGAATAAATTACAAAATAAATTTTGTTTAATAATAAACGCTACTAGAAAACATTATATATATGCGTTAACCCCCCCCCCCCTCACCACAAAGTAAATAATAGTTTTAGATATTATTTTATGTAAAATAAAAAATATATATTGTATGATATTTTAAATAATGATAATTAATGGTTAAAAATAGATTAATAATATTACGAAAAATATAAGATGAAGTAGATGTAGTTTTAAACGCTATATACATGTATAAAAAAAAATTGGTACATTATGCGGTCAGTAATATTTAAAATATTGATAATTAAATGTTGAATAGGGTGAGTAATGAATATGTTTTGTAATAGATCCTTAATCTTTACATACCATTAGGATTTACTATGGTAGGTATAATTGTATAATTATAATTATTAATTATATAATATAAAATCAAGATAGCAAATACTACATCCCAACCTTTAAGAGTAACCACATTCTCCGGCAAGGAGATGCACTATCTACAGTGTTTTCTTAACCTTGTGCTAGAGAAAGTATTACGTGAAATAAACGTTTAGAAGGAATTGCTTTAGGTCAGATTAATATACGACTCTTAGCATATGCGGGCGATATTTCTCTGTTAGAGGATGATACAGATTTGATAAAATGTTTGGGAAGAAATAGTATAAATAATGCGGAGAAAGTAGGATTAACTGTTAACGATGACAAAACGGAATACGTAATTGTTAGCCGAAGTAATAGAAATAGTGGATTACAACACAGCATACAGTTAGGGAAATGGCCTTTAGAGGGCCAAGGTTAAGGTGGAAAGACTATGGAGGGAAGCAGCATAGGGTAGAGATAGATGGCAAGGCTTGTATTTAGCGGTATGGTCTTAAGGGCTGAAACCAAAAGAAGAAAATGATAATATAAAATATTATAATATTACAGTTAATTAATGACATTTTACTTAAATGAATTGATTATTTAGTTGAGAATTTATAAAATAATATTATGAAACTCGGTCACAAGGATTTTTTTTTTTTTAATGATTTACAAGCCTTAAGGCTTTTAGTAGCTTCAACTAAACTTATTCAGCCATCCTAGTCTAAAATATATATACCTGTATTGTAGTGCATCAAATTTTAAATTGTATAAATGAAAATAAAAAGAAGAAGAAAAATAAGAATAGTGATAATTATTATTTTACACAGAAAAAGAAAAAAAAACGGTATAATTACAGTATTTACTTATATAACACCTCTACCAATTTTTTACAAGGAATTGAGGAAGGTATGTTTACTACTATACAACATTAACACATGTGGAGTTTTATTTGTCGGAATATTTCCCTTCGAAAGTTAAGGGACGCAGATACTTAACTGCTCGACAATGTTTACCTTGAAAAGTTCAAATTATGGCAACGGTCAATCGAGACTAAATTTGTTTCAATATTTGAGTGACTTAAACTGGACAATGGTCAGAAAAGTAAGATTAGACAAATCAGAAAATAAAGAAGTCCAAGGATTAGTGTTCAGACAAGCTTCTACTCTTATCAGGACAGTATTATGAAATTCTTCATACATGAAGTACGCGAAATAAATAAAATAAAAAGGAATGAAATGCCAACGTATACCCAATTTAAAAGTGCATTTAGCACCTTTGTTTGATGCTAATCAGTTTGAATTAAATTTCTCAATTCCACAATTTCCATTCACTTCATTCCAAACTTCATCATCTTGCATTTCACTATTCGCTCTATGTTCCCGTTCTCCAAACACATACTCTATATACTTTACCCCCCACTAATCCTATATACTTTGACCTCGAAAGCTTCTCTCCACACTTCCAGTATAACATTCACTTCCTCAAGACTCTCATAAACTAACATAAAGAAAATAAATAAAGGATTAAAGCGGAACCCTAGAGCACTGCACACAATTTTCAATTTCCCCACGTTGTATTTACACCTTCATATATGACGTTCTCAACTACATTCACGTACACCTTCTATAGCCCTTTCTTCATTAAAATCCATTCAAAAATCTCTCTAGAAACCGTACGCCTTTCCTACCACACACAACTTCCTCTTCTTTTCTTTATACTTATTTATAACTGTAAATACAAAATGTTGGATCCATTGTTGACCTTCCATGCATAAACCCAATCTGGGCTTATACATTTTATTTTGCAATAAATACATAAATTTTAATTTCAACATAATACAATTTAATGGATATTATGTATTGTTACGAATCATATACATTTTATCGCATTTTACACCAAATGTACATTCGATAAATAACATTCAATTGTTTAAAATCTAAATTGTATTGTTGTTTTTGATAAAAAAAAAAAAAAAAAATTATAATAAATGGATCTTAAATTCGTCATTGCATTAGTTCTCATCATCGACCATATCGTAAGTATATTGTTTTATTCTGTTGATAAATATAATATTTATAAATATTCAGTAAATATCAGTATTGAGTAAATTAAAAATGTATATGAAATTATAAAATAATTATAGTGTGTTTTATAAATAATATAACAGTTATATTATAACATCATCTGATATCAAAGATATATTAAGCGTTACAAAAAATAAAAGTAAAATATGATTATTATTATACTCTATTTCACGAGGGATCGTCCGTACAAAACTCGTCCATCGCCGCGCATCCCCCACTTAACTACACTGCTTATCGTATGCTATATGAAAACAGGTGTGGCCATCTATTTCATACGACCAAAGGAGCACAAAAAAGTTGAAAACGCGAAATGAGACTATAAGAGTCACTTTGAATTTTAGACGAACACAAACACGAGGTTAAAACGAGTGAAAATGGAGAACAATATTATTATGGAACAAAAGAGAAATATTGACAATAACAATAAAAAAGCGGTAAATCCTATATTGTGATAATGCAAGTATAACATTTTGTAGTAGCACGCCAAATAACCGCGACATGAAGGGATAAATTCGATCTCGCTACGGTCACACTGTATTCTTATCACATGCGCGATTCCGGACGATCACTTGTGAAATAGAGTATAGCAATATCAAAATACCCTTTTCATTTAACAATACGTATGTTGATTTTCAAAAAATTTGTTTATTGAATTGAATAAAAATTAATTTAAAGACATTTGATGAATTAAATAGTGTATAAAATGTATATATCAAAAAATAAATAACTACAAAGTACGAAAAAAGTGTCTATAATTATTGTATCTTGACAGCTTACCGGGTATACTTATTTAGTTAAAACACTGAGTATGACAAGTATTGATATGATTTATTACTACGAAAGCACATTGGATACATTATACATTCAATTGTGGAAATCAATTGTTTTTTCGGCCAGAAGGAGTAAATTAAAAGTTTTCTAGTATTGAAGTTTTTGATAGAAAATTCGTTCTAAAGGTGGCTATATAAGAAGTAATTTTTTTGATTTTCTAAGTAGTAAAAAAACGCAACAAAAAACTACATTTTATAAGGGAAATAACACGAAAAATTGTTTCAAATAATTAATAATAAATAATGTTTTTTTACTAAACTTTTAAAAAACTAGCCATAGTTACCAAATATATAGATGAGTTATAACATTTATAACTACAAAAAATGACCGAAAATTAAAATGCCAGAAATTTTAAATTTACACCAAATATTTATTACACCACTAGATATATGTATAATGTATGTAGTATATACTATAAATTGATGTAATTTTTTTATTATCTATATTAATGTAAATAGTAATAATCATGCGTTAGAGATGTGGAATTTACCTATAAATTTTTTTCAGTAAATTAGTAAAATTTTATATAGGTATAGGTTTTTTTTTAAGTGAATTTTTCATGTTGTTTCATAACAACATTAACAATTGTTTTTTACAATTATTTAGTCATTCATAAGTACAAAAATCAATAAATCTTTTTTATCATTTTTACTATCGACTCCTAAAATTCTTCACAGGAAAAGGACATTTTATTCATTTTGTTATTATTCGTATAAGAAAATAACTTATTTTAGTATAGCACATGAATACAAATTTAATATGTATAGGATTTGGATATTTTTTTTTTTTTGAGCGGGACCAAAGTGTTTTGGCCGGTGTAAATCAATAGCGCATGTCTTGTAAGAAAACCTGACAACTGCATGATTATTTGACTAAACAACTGCTCTGAATACAACCGTGAAAACGAAAAAACAAACTTTAGCCCTCGTGCACATTTACATTCAATAAAAAATAACAGGGCAATAACGATTACAATTAGTGAAAAACTTTGCTAATCGAGTAATACAATTTCATCAATTACTATTTCAATCGATTTCGGTAGACGGGACGACGAGCTTCAATCAATTACCGCAACAGTGTCATTATTTTAAGTGAACCGATTAAAAAGGGAATCGGTGGCGGCGTCTTGTCGTTTCGCGTCTTTAATAACTGCAATAAAACATAAAAATTAATACGAGTTTTTATTACGGCATTTGGCCCGTCGAAAAAGCGATTAAATTAGTATTTCGATACGGCTTTGGTATATGTACGCGTATTATTATGCAATATCGTCTTAAATGCCTATGAAATGACGAAGGGTGGCTGGAAAAACTTTACAATCGGTCAATTTCAGAACCCCTGCGGGTACATTTCGACTAGAAATATGTGTCGAACCCAACGGTACGTGAGAATTTTATTTATATAAAAATAACTTACTTCCCACAGTTAATTTATATATATATATATATATATATACAAGTAGGTATATATCAGTGAATAATGATCACCCAATCCCTTCTCTTCCACACGCCAGATTTTCAAAATGTTTATTACAAAAAACCTTGTAATCAATACTGAATAGTAATTTTTACTCCTCAAAATACATACTTTTCAAGTAAAAGTTTAACTTGAATTTTAATAATTTTTATTACAATAAAAACGATATGTACCTATCAGACTATAAGTGCAAGTGAAGCTTGCCAGGGCGAGGATTTACAGTACGGCCGTTTTTGAAATAATATACATGAAATATTTGCTTTATATGCATAACGTACAAGCGACCACAATTATCTATAAGTACCTCAACGGTTGATGTTTAGATGTACAATATAAATACCTACATCAAATATAATTGTTGTGTGTCCAACCTTAAACACGCTATTTTATTGTTATTTACACATTGCGATAGTTTTGTTATGTTTTTTTTCCTCGATAACTTATAAATTAAGTTGAGTGTCCCTACATATTTTTAATTTTTTGTATACCTTATATTAAACATGATCATGTTTTGTCTTCAAGAATAAGAACAAAACTATAACGCTATAAGTTCGAGTCCATTATTCTATCTTCCAATTGATTCAGATTTAGAGTCCATCCAGCTGAACAATGGATTTAATAATCATGTTGAAGTGAATTAAGAAAGTCAATTAATAACAATAAATACATGGTAGGTATGTACAACAAATTAACAGTGAACATTTTAAAGTAATCATAGTATATTTTTAAATTTTGAGCGGATTTTTTTTCATTATTTTTCTGTGAATAACTTTTTCTTAAAACTTTTAGAACCAAATTCTTTATCCAAACGGTATGTATGTACGTATTATCCGAACACAAATTTTATTTAAATAGTAATTTTTAAAGTTAATTTTCCTTTTTTTTTTCTACTTTTTCGGTAAACGCATAAGAAACACCTACCTTCGTCAAAATTGATTATAGTTATTTCTTCGTAATTCTGACCATTTTCATTTTAATTATTGATATAAAACTTAACTATACGAAACACACAAAATCTGTATCTTGCTTAGATTTATTTTGAAAACGTTTCTTGTACATACAACAATTAAATGTGCACTTCTTTATTAAAACAAAATTGTAAAATCTATATGTAAAATATTCATAAATTAAGAAAAATACTGTAATTATATATTAATTATTATAATATATTATATTTACATAGGCATTCATTTTGGAAAAATGTTTTATATTGATGAATTTTTTTGTAATTTGATTGATGTATTCTCGAATACATTTCAGTGGTAGGAACGTTTATTTAGATGTTATATAATAAAAAATAATTTAGGACAGATTTTATGACAAGATGTGGATGGAAAGTTATTTGAAGTCAAAGAACCTCCGAAAAAATTGGCAATAAAGATGCATTATTTTTCGCTTTTTAACCGCTCGAAAAGTAATTTTCGGTTGATTTTATTTTATTTTTTATTATTATTATCGCCATTATTTTTTTTGAAAAAAGTAATTTAAATTATTTCCATAAGCAATATTCTATATTATACTACTTATATTAAAGTCAACGGACTTTAATGTATTTTAATCCTTCACGTTTCAATTTTAAGCGCAAAGTATAACGAGATAATGTCATAATAGTACAAAAAAAATCTGAGCACTTTAAGCATGAATCGTATATCATATTTTTTTATACATTTTAATTGCACGGTTATGGGTAAAAATATTAATTTTAGAATTTAACATGAATTATTATGTTTAATCAAACACTAAAGTAAGGCATAAAATACATAATGTCTTACATCAATCAAACATTTGATCTAAATATAAATATAAATAAATAAATAAATAAATAAATAGATAGATAAATCGTGCCTATTATTATATATA
The DNA here is from genome assembly GCA_025469235.1 of Pemphigus obesinymphae. Taxonomy (NCBI): domain Eukaryota; kingdom Metazoa; phylum Arthropoda; class Insecta; order Hemiptera; family Aphididae; genus Pemphigus; species Pemphigus obesinymphae. Next base: position 88,920 of record JAIPRL010001061.1, read on the forward strand.
CATTTTATGATACTATAAATTTAAATTATACATAAGTAAATACTAGTGAAATTAAATACTTCGTGCATTATCTTAAATATATTTTAAATTTAAGAACTAGCATTAATTGATTTAAATTTGAGAATTAAATACATACCAATAATATATAAATATAAAAATATAAAAAATTAATAGCAAAAATACATGAATTAATTGAAAACGTTTGTATAAAATAAAATGATTTAATAATTTATGATAATCGTTTCAAGGCAAAATATTAATTTTTTTTTAGCATTCACTTCGATGTGAATAATTTTAATCAAGATAACAATTGAAAATAACACCATATAATTAGTCGTAGGTTTCAGACAAAATAAAAAGGACTATTCATTATATAATATAATAAGCCGTTTTTATAAACACAACCCTTCTTTATAATATATTCATATATTATACTCTATATAACACTTTATTTTAACGCATATTTTTTCATTTTTTGAATGGTATAAATCGAGAATACGTATAGAAATGAAAAAAGATTAATAACAGTACCTATTGCATACGTATAAACTTATAATCTATATGATAATTATCATTAGTTTTAAAATTAAACTTAAAACAGGTGTGCGCTCTTATTAATTGTTTGAGACGTTATTTCATAAAATCATAATTTTCCTCGAATTTAACATATAGGTACCTAAATCAACGCACAATAATTAAACCTATTTCGTGAAATAAACAACGTTGCTTACGTATATTACGATCAAAGTTATTGAACGACATGGATTTTCTCGTGGGACTAAACTATAGTTTAAGTCCCGTAACAACACAATTTCATTAGAATATCTCCATTACCATCCGTGTTCGGACAGACAGACAGGCACATACCGTGTTATTCGTAACTATTCGCAAGTTAATCTAAAATATATGGTATATAGTTACCCCGTATCAAATTGTACGTTACAAATATAATTTATAATTTGCTTGCAACGTAACGGGACGAATAATGTATTATATTGAGATTGGATGAAGGCATAATGTACGATGACAATAACGGTGGATTAATATTAGAGAAAAACTAATCGAAAAGTCGACGTCTCAGTTTGTTGTAGGTGTACGTGAATTCTCGTACGGTAGAGCTATTCGAATTTCTCGATTCAAGAAAGATGGAATCTCGTAGGCCGAGCTATTAGAAGTACCTATCGGGCACGGTTTACTATTTACAGTGTAGACGTTCTTAAATTCAGACCAAAAGCACTTTCTCAAAAAAAAAAAAAAAAATTTTTTTTAACTATATACTTGTATTCTTACAAAAAATTGTATTTATAATATTAAAAATGGATTAAATTGAATATAAATTAAGTCAATAATAAAATGTAGTTACATACAATATTAGTATACGAGTACCTATACTTCAATATATTTAATAAAAATTAAAGCATTTTACAAAAGTGCGCCATAATATTAATCTACATGTTACTGTAATAAATGATATGAATATATTTTATTGTATTTTATGGTAATAGATAAGATATAGTGTAGTATGGTGCATAGTGTACTTGCAGGTTGGTTTAAAACTGTGATCAAAATTATCAGTTATCATTGATTGTGTTAAAAGTGATATTTTGTCGTATTTGTCGGCCATTTTGGATTTAAAAGTAATGTGCATGAACATTTTTAGAAATTCGAGAAACTCCTAGGCTAATATTATATTAGTATACACTAATATACCTTCATATCAAATTTGGTGCTTTTATCCGCCAGGTAACATTAATTGCACACTGCTGTGGAAACTGGATTGCAGTATCGGTACCGGGCACGAACATGTGGGTACTGTCAAAAGTAATTCTCAAAGAAGACGACTACTGTTTTAATCATTTGTTTAATTTTTCCAGTTGTTGAACCAAATAGTTTCCAGATTAATTTGTTTCTATAATTGGATTTTAGTTATGTTCGCATTATGATTTTTAGCAAGTGTCCGTAACGTTTACTTAAAAATTGAATTCGTTCACGTTCACGTTCAAATGTATTAAAAAGAAACACGTTCACACTCACGTTCTTTAAAAAAGTGAATGCGTTCATCTGGTCGTTCATTTTAATTAATCAATTATTAACAAAATATACATTTTTCTTATAGATATGTTATACTGAAAAAATACTGATTCATAGAAACTATCGTTTTCATTTTAGAGCGGACTCAAGGAAATTGGGCTTTTAAGTATTATATTTAAATCTACTAAGGTTTATAACGAAATTTTAATATATTTTAATTGAATTTGAATAGCCTAAAAATCGATCAAACTCCTTGAAAATATGGACGTCATTCACATTCGCGTTCTATTTTACAGAAACGAGTGGCGCCCGTGTGTCGTTCACAAAATATGAACTTGAACGTATGAACATCGTTCTCTCCAAACACTGTTTTTAGCGAGGAACATTGTGTCATCTGCAAACATAGCAACTTCTGATTTTTGAGTGTTAGACATATCAAAATTTGTAAATAAGATGTACAGCGTAGATGAAAGATACGATTTTTGCGGAATACCAGTAGGTACCTATAGCAAATTAGAGTATCGTGGATAATTTGTCTTCAATACAGAATGTAAACGAACGGTTTGACAAGAAAGACTTTATTATTTTAATCAGGTCGTTGGGTAAATTAATTTTTAGCATTTTATGCAGAATACTTTAGTGCCAAATGCGATCAAATGCCTTTTCAATATCAAGGAACACTGTAACTGTATGTCATTTGTTATTTAAATTAGCATTGATTTTATCAGTTCTATTAGGTTAACATGTTGGAGTGATGTTAAATTGTTAACGATAAGTGAATTATTCGTCGCTTAGTATATCGGTCAGATTTGCTTGAAGTTTAGCGAGAATTACTTTTTCGTATAGTTTTGAGGAGGTAAGACAACAGAGCGGTATATTTTCAAAACTAATTAATTAACAATATTATTTCCGATAAAATACATAAACCGAAATATAGGTACGAATATTGCACTCAAAAGTAATTCTACTAAGCCTCTAATGAGGTCTTGTACTCGAAAAACATACAAAGTATCACACTCAAACTGAGTTATAAATTCAAGGTTTCGCAATGAAAAGGTGTTGAACTTACAAGTAGTCTTACTTAAAAGAAGTTACACTTGCAGGGAGTGGCACCCGGTAGTTGTAGGTAAAACCACTTACATACTAATGTTAGATTCTAGAACAATATACATAAGCGTTATACTTGTCGAAAAATCGAGTACCACACAATACGATCATATATTCGATTACCGGCTGTGAAATTGAGTACCCTATACATGACCATAGGAATGGTGTATGGTCTTACGATTAACGTTACCCGCCACCCTTCCGAGCCGAGTCCGGATTAAGGGATGGGTAGGGGGACCCACGTCACCGCGGCCCATAGATGCAAGGGGTCCATTACGTTATTACTTGAATTTTTTTTCGCTCTAAATTCTAAGGTTACATTGAAAACTTGTCTTATCACGATTTTTAATCATGTAAAACAAAAAAAAAAAAAAAAAAAAAATACGACCCAAATACGAAACTTTGCCTAGTGGTCACATCAGAGAATATAGTAAAAGTAGATACATGATAAAACATCATATCATTATACACTCACAGAATGTACCTACCGATACCCGTGATTTTGATTTTATCAGATAGCCTTAATAATAAACTATTCATGCTATTCCATATTACACCGTTGATCATTATTTTTCACTAAGATAAATTTCGTTAAAAATTGATATGAGAATAAAAGCGTATATACGTGTACTGTAGTCAGACACGGACTGATAAATAGAGGCGTGAGATACTATATATTATTGTAGGGACATTTTTTATATCTAATCTGTAGTAAATATGCCAAGTATGGTAAATAATATTCAGGGGCAAGGAATGCATCCCAGCACACCAGCCAGTCCACGTTTGAGTGTAGTAGTATAACATTTTATATTTTTAACCAAATTTCATATTGATCCTGATAATGACGTAAAGGAAAGTGTTGATATATTTATTAAAGTATACAAAACGATACTGGTGAGTCCATATCTATATTGCATATAGTTAACCTCCCAGACATTGACCCAAACTAATATCTTCTTCCAAATATCTCACCACTTACTCTCTTATCTATTGCCTTTTTCCATTTCATCATATTATGACTCATAAGTTTTATCCCACTATAAGTTTTACTTTCTCATACATCTTTTTTACTCTTAAATATTTGTGCCACAAAACTCTTCCTCCACATCACAGGAATTTTCCTTTAAACTAGTATTTTATTAAATAACCACTCTATACCCAAACTTCCTAATAATTTCTATAATTCTACTGGTACACTATTATAATATGATCCTATCACTCTAACTGTAATTCGCACTTATTCTTTTGTAAAATGCACTGTACTCAAATTCCACTCAGTTCAGTCTACTTTCTTTCTTGGAAATTCCTTATATAATAATTCTATCAAATATCCTTCTATTGTTAAAACCCTCCAATCATCATCTTATATACGCCATTCATTTTTGAAATCCCAGAATTATTTTTATCTTTCCTTAGACAGCTTGTACACTTATGTTTCCCTTGTTTTATTCCTAATCTCTCATAAAACTCCACAAATATTTATCTAATTTGGCTTTACTCGCAGAATTTTTTATTGTTTTATATTCATTTTTATAGTTTTATATTCTAACCAAATCAGCCCTCTCCTTGTTTAATACTTAATACGGCCTTTATATTTTCATACAATTAGAGTTTACTGTGGTAAATGTATATACATTTTATTAATAATTTATTATATTATATCAAATGCTTTAATATTACAGTTAATTAGTGACAAAAATTAACTCATATGAATTCCTTATTTGGTTGAAAATTTAGCGAATAAAATTATAGAATTAGTATACAAGGATTTAAGCACTTTAAAAACAAATTATTTGGATTTTCAATTTATACTAATCGGATAACCGACTAATCGAAACGATGATGCCGAAAAAGTTTAAAAGAGTGTACCTACTTTTACACTTGTACATAAAAATGTATTATTTCTATAAACTATACAAACAGGAATTTTATTTGGTCTAACTAAATTTGAAAGCAATAACATTATGAGATACCTATTGTATAAACTAATAAATAATAATTTCAATTATATTTAAATGTAAACGCAAATTTTGAAATTTTTTTTGTTCATTTGACATTATTATTATATTATTAATATATATATTATTCGTATAGTGAACGCAATACACATTATAACTATTTAACGTTCACTGAATAAATAATAATTACAACATATTTTAGGTTTATACATTTTATTTTGCAATAAATATATACATTTTAATTGACTTACATAACATAATAAAATTTAATGGATGTGATTTATTGTTATGAATCATATAAATGTTATCGTATTTTACATCAAAAGTACATTCGATACATAACATTCAATTGATTAAAACCTAAATTGTATTGTTGTTTATAAAAATTAATAAATAAATAAAAAATGGGTCTTAAACTCGTCGTTGCATTAATACTTATCATCGGTCTTATCGTAAGTATAATGTTTTATTATATTGATACTATTTAAAATACAAGTAGGTACTTATATATATATATTGAGTAAATATTGGTATTAAGTAAATTAAAACTATATATGAAATTATAAAATAATTATATTATATTTTATAAATAATATAACAGTTATATTATAACATCATCTAATATTTAAAATTAAAAAGAAAATTTTCTGCTAAGAACACAACATCTTGTATACAATAATATAGAAATTAAAATTGCTTGCCACATTTTAGATTCTGAACATAGTGAGGAATGTACTGATTTTAATATGATGTTTTTTTTATGTATATATGTATGTATAACTTAGAACTAAAAAACGTTTTTGATATTGAAATTTTTGAAAGAAAATTCATTGTAATTTGGTACTATATAGCAATGCTGGGCAAGTTAATGAATTTTTTTAACTCGGATAAGTTAAGTTAATAGAAAATAAAAATAAACATTTAATGTTAATAGTTTTTTTTTCTTAACAATTAAGTTAAGTTAAACTAAATAAAATAACGTATTTACTTAAGTTATGTTAATTTTTTTTCTATGAGTCAATATAACATTTATATAATTAGGTATAATTAAGTATCTATTATTTTATTGGAAATACTGTTATTTTATAACTCTAACCATTTTAAAATTTTTAAAAATCTTTAACATAATTAATATTATTGAAAATACTACAATGTATTTATAATAATTATTATTAAAATTAACAACTAATAGGTACATAAACATGATTAATTAGTATTAGTAGGTATCACGTATCTTCAAAATTTTAACAAGTGGAAATTGCTCATTGAAAATTAGTACCTACCTAACTTAATATTGTTTATTGATAGGAAATCTAATATATTCCCGATATAGTCCTAATATAATATATAGTATAATAATAAGGAAAGATTATTATATAATATATAGATAGGTATTTATGTTTTATTTATATTTTTGGAAAATAAATATGCCATATAATAAAATAATTAGGTACCTATTAAAAATAACAAACACAACTTTATTTTTATTCAAACATTTTGACAATGGACTCAATATGAAATCAAAATGTATCAAATATTTCAAAATTAATTTAACTGAGTTTTAATTTAAAGTAACTCGTTATTTAAAAACTAATATAATCAAAAATAAGTTAAGTTAACAAAAATCAAATACAAAAAGTTAAGTTAAAAGTTAAAATTAACTTAACTATTAACTTATTAACTCGTTAATGCCCAGTTTTGTTATATAGAAGTAATTTTTTTGATTCTTAAGACGATTTCAAAGGCGTATCGAAAATCTACTTTTTATAAGGGAAATAAGAAAAAAATTGTAATTAAATAGAAAATAACAATGCCCTAAATTTGAAATATACACCAAATATTTACTATACCTAACACTATGATTACATTATTTAATTAAAAATTTTTTACTGTAATATTTATGTAGGGCGTAAATACCTACACTATATGATACTGAGCTCTATTTAGAATCGTTATATCGAAAGAAATAATTGATAATTTCTTTTAAATTTAATAAATTTACCACCGACTAGTGAAGAAATTTTACCTCCTACTAATTGTGTTCTTTTTACTATCATAATCTAAAATTGTATAAAATTGATAAAACATTGAATATAATTTTAATTATATACATTTGGAAAATATTAATGGTATTATTTAATTTAATTTACATTTTGCAATGTTCTAAGTACAACTACTGTATTAATATTAATGATACTAGTAAAATTTGGTACTACTATAACCACTGGTGTTATGTGATAACTTTCTTTTAAATTTCTATTACAGATAAAACATTAAACAAGGTACTCAATGCACGTACACATATACAAATAAAAAATAATACATACAATTTGTTTTACTAGATGAATATTTTAAACAATTATTTGTGTCTAAATAAGTCTAAACATTAAAAAAAATTTTCATGCTGTTGATAATATGATGGTAAAATAATGTCAGCTATATCACTGTCAAAAACAAAATAAAATATTGAAAAATGTATAAAGTACATAGGTATAAATACACCATGATAATTTCGAATTTCTAAACTCAATTCATTAAATAATTTTGGTAAAATTATAATAATAAATAAATAAATTTATAGTGTAAAACTATTTTGAGCTTCAAGTTCAGTTTAAAATTGAATTTAAAAATATAAAGCATAATATGTATAATGAACTATAAAAGTAATTTTTATAATTTTATTAAATAGGTACCTAATGTATAAATTAAATATTAACTTTTGACAATTACACTCCTTAGAACATTGGAAGAATCAATGCTCAAGATTTAGAAGATTTGGATACACCTACACCCGAAGCTGGCACTCAAAATACAGAAAGTATAGTAGAAAATGAAGAATATGAAACCATCACTACAACTTGTTCAGAACCTCAACCTCCAACATCATCGGTTGTATAATAATCGATCTCAGTCGATTGTTATTGTCCAGTTTATATCAATAATATATCCCTCCTGCAAATAAATATAATCAAATATACCATATTATATAATTGTATTCAAATAGTACGAAATAATATAATTTCATGATTATAATAAATTTGAAATTTTAATTTGCTAAATCATGAAATTTATCAACAAATAAAGTCATACTTCATTACGTGAATTGTGTATCACTTGTGAATCACACATCGTGAATCACTTCTAGACATAAATGACTGATAACACATATATATATATATATATATATTGAACATATATATAGTTTAATAATAGTATATAGGTATTATATTTGTTACTCGATTATTGCTGATTGTCGAAACCCACAAAGTAATAATTAAAACATTTATAAATTGTGCATATTAATATTTAAGAGGATAATTTATTATAATGATTAAAATAATTTATATTAATTGTGTTAAAGAAATAACGAAAATTTTCAAGTTTTATATGCAATTCAGTTTCACCGTTTAGGGGTAGACCCGGTGAGCACAGCACGTCCTTGCAATTAAATTCATATTTGGCCTGGCTATGATCTATTACCAATTGGTCTTCAGAGTTTCAGTGGCCTTTAGGCTTTAATGTTATATTTTGAATTAATTATACCACAATTTATACAATTATTTCTTTTCATTTTACTTATCAACTGAATGGGACCAAAAAATTTGTCCCATTCCTGAAAAAAATACTGACTTTTACCATATTTAAATATTTGAGAGCTTAAAAGGTATATTTCATGATATTTTGAATAAATATAGAGGATTTCTAAACTATTTATTTTAAAAATTTAATTTAATAAAAGGCAAGATGCCATATCGCAAATAAACCATAAATTATATTAGATTAACCAAATGGCTAAAAAATATTGCTAGTTATATGGAAACAACAAATATATATAAGTCCGATAAGTGTATTAGTGGTATTAGGATTAGTATTTATTGATTTGTATTAGTAAAACTAAATGAATATATAAATGATAATAATATAGTTATAAATAATTCTACAAGTAACTCAACATCAAAATATGATAATAATATGTTATATAGTATCTAAATACTATTATTTTCGAATACTTTAAAGTACTGTATAATTGTATAACACATATTATTATAATTATTTTTCAAAATTCAAACAATAAAAATACTATTATCCCTTAACTGCATGACATTTTTGATTTGTATGAAAAAAATTACCTATATGTAAAATTATCTCAAGAATTTATCTAAGTCTAACCAATAAATCTCTACAAGGACTTAAATTTTAACAATCATATATGATATTGTATGCGTTAGAGGCATTTTTCTTCAAATCATATTATGTTAAATCTCGCAATTTCTTTTCATTTTACTCCATTTTGGTTTTTGTACAATAATTATGGTATATTGCAACATAATAAACTACCTGCTAAATATATGTTATAATTTAAAATAATAATTTATTGAATTTACAGAGAAACTGTAAAACAAAGTAGTTACCCATCTAGATAATATTATAATAGACGTATATTATTTAGTATGTAAGTACTCGCGTAGTACGTATTATAACACATGTGTCACACATGGTCGTACAATAATTTCGTGTTTTTGACGATATTTTTTTACCAGTAAAGCGGTTATCGAACGCATGCCTTATCAGCATGAGCGTATGTTTTCGTGGTTATCACTAAATTGGAAGGAAATATTTTGTTTTAATTTTTAAAATGTGATTTTTGACAACATCGGTAATGACGAATGGTTTTATCATATATGTATTATCATCAGTGCGACTACGGTTTAAGATATATCTTAAACCATGGTGCCCACACAGTTAAGAAATAAAAATGATTAAATCCTATATTTTTATGGTACGAGTTTTCCGTTACAAAATGTGTCATATTTAATTCATAATAAGTACTTAATTAAACTTCGCCAAAATGTTTAATACGTACTACACAATATATATAATCATCCAATTATGCTGGTTTGTGATTATTATAAAAATTGAATTAAAAACACGTGTATAAAGTCATATATCCAGTGGTTAAAGTGGAATATAATTACAGGGGGAACTATAGCTAATGCAAAAAAAAAGGCATCCCCCGAACCAGTACCATAGTATTTTTTTAATATTTATATAAATTTAACTTTTAATCCATGTTATTATTGACCTAATTTGTAAAAATTGATCACTGACGTATATACCTATTATTATGTATAATGTACATACTCTGTAGTTATAACTTTAAAATACGCATATTAATTACCTATATTCCGGCCTAGGAGAGAATGTCTGGAGAACAAAGAAAAATCAAAATAGTTTTT